>OY740802.1:22197039-22467233 GCA_963514005.1 Raja brachyura
CAGCAGCCCCTCTTGTCGCCTGTGCATAGGTGCAGGCTCTTTTAGGGCAGACCCTGTAAAGGTGGCCTGCCTCCCCATACAGGTTGCAGTTCTTGCTGGCCTGACAGTCCTTTGTCTCATGGCCCTCCATCTTGCAGTTTTTGCAGACAACTGCTGTGCATTGGGCCATCACATGCGCAGGCTTGTTGCATTGCCTGCACAGTCTGGGTTGCCCCATGTAGCTCAGGTATCCTCGGTTTCCTCTGATCGCGAAAATCGAGGGAGGTGGACGATTGCTCCGTCCTTGTCCACCCTCAGCTTTACCTTTACTTGCCACTTGCTCGTCCAAATCCCATGCAGGTCCTTCCCATCCACACAGTTCCCTGTTCCCTCGACATAGCGAGCAAGGAAGGTGCGGACATCCACTACGGGCACATGTGGTTGAACATGTGCACCGTGATGAACCTTTCCTTCTGGGTGGGGGGGGGGGGGGGGAAGAGCGGCTGCACTTTCAGCAGTGACAGCGGAGCTTCATTCCCCTTCTCCCGGAAGTCTTCCATCACCTTCTGCCATCCCGTCGGATATTTGAAGGTAACATCAAAATATCTGTTACCCAGGAGGCAGTAGATGTCCTTGGCCTCAAATTTGCTGGCGTCTAGCAAGACCTTCTTCATAAACAGGTCTCGTGAGAAGGGGGGTCCCCTTGCTGAGGTCCTTCACGCTGATTCCCAGGGTATTCCGAATGCCCTGTACTCCTGCTCCTGTTGCTGCTGATATTGTGGCTGAATAAGGTGTTAGGTTGGTTACCCAACCAGCATGGATTCATCTCTAAGCCCACAGCCGACCGACTCCTCGTCAATGATTCCACTCTGTAATCCACGGCACTTGTCCCCAAGGGACCACCAGAACTGTTCTAATAAGAACAGATAGCCTCTTTTACTCAAATACTCGTCCTGGGAGCACAGCCTTTCTGATCACGGTTTCTCCCCTGCCAGGTAAGTATCTTACATACATGAATATGTATGAATACATTATAATAACCATCAAAGATTATAGAGGAGCAAGATGCACCACTTAGTGGAAATCCAATGGACTGGTGTGTAGTACGTAACGGAACGTCACGGCCGCCATTTTGGCGGATTGCCTCCGCACGTGTAATCAGCTCCAAAGCTACAGAGCAGTTGTAAGCAAAGATGATAGAGGAGCAAGATGCATTAGAAAGTTATTAGATTTATTTGTAATAGATCTTTACTTACCTCTCGATCCCTCTCTATCCCCTCTCTTCTCTCGATCCCTCTCTCCCCCTCTCGATCTTTCTTTCCCCTCTCTTTTCTCGATCTCTCTCTCCCTCTCTTCTCTCTCCCCTCTCTTCTCTCGATCTCTCTCTCCCCTCTCTTTTCTCGATCTCTCTCTCTCACTCTCTTCTCTCTCTCCCCTGTTCTCTCGATCTCCCTCCCTCCCCTCTCCCCCTCCCTCCTTCCCTCCTTCCCTCTCTCCCCCTCCCTTTTCCCCCTGTTCCCCCATTTCCCTCGCATCTTTTCTCCCCAGCCCCCACCTTTGCTAAGTTTCCCTTGCATTGCATTGTACAGCTTCCCTTGTATTGCTTTAACACACACTGTGCATAAAATTACAGGCACACACAAACACACATTCATATAAATATATGGTGGGACAGATAGAAGAGCTTATTAAAATCTTCTTACAAAGACCATTATGCAATTTATTTATATCCTCTTTTGGGCCTAAGGCATAGCAGGGCTGCCAACTCTCACACAGAGGGGAGGGAGGGAGAGAGGGAAATTGAGAAGAGAGGGGAGAGAGATAGATCGAGAGGGGAGAGAGAGCGATCGAGAGGGGAGAGAAAGAGATCGAGAGGGGAGAGAGCGATCGAGAGGGGAGAGAGAGCGATAGAGAGAAGAGAGGGTGATCGAGAGAAGAGAGGGTGATCGAGAGAAGAGAGGGAGATAGCGAGAAGAGAGGGGATTGAGAGGGATCAAGAGGTAAGTAATGATCTATTACAAATAAAACTAATAACTTTCTAATGCATCTTGCTCCTCTATAATCTTTGCTTGCAACTGCTCTGTAGCTTATGAGCGGATTACACAGCGGGAGATCGAGAGACAATGATTATAGAGAAGACTAGTTTCCCAATGATGTAGACGCCATAGTCGACGCCATCTCTGGTCCGCTAATATGGGGTCGACAATCACGCATGTGATACTACGCCTTTTCCACTGAGTGGCGTATCTTGCTCCTCTATAATCTTTGATAACCATTTCCCCTTTGAATCCCACTTCAGAGCCTTGAGCTCAAAGTCTAGGCTTACACTTTAAAGCAGTACTGGGGATTTACTGCATTGTCTTTATGGTGAGATATCCGAGATAGCCTTTTCTGATATTTTGGTTTAACATAAAAGATTTCATGATATGAGTTTGAAGATGAGCAGGAGCATTCTCTCCTGTGTCCGATTCGTCATCACATGCGCTGTTTTCATAGACATCGCTGCTGTCAATATCAGCTGTGACTCCTGTTAAATGACACAAATTCAATACTTCACTGCCTGTGAAACGTTTTTGATTGCCATGACGTCATGATTGCCCTGATGTCAGTGATGTAAGCAAACACAAAAAGATGATTAAATAGACTTCAAACACTTTTATTTACTTTATCGATCCATTCCCAAATCAGTAACCAAGAAAGTAAAGGGTGCCGTCACAATGATCATAAGATAATGTGAAGAAGGGGCTCGACCCGAAACGTCACATATTCCTTTGTTCCATAGATGCTGCCTCACTCACTGGGTTTCTCCAGCATTTTTATCTACCTTCCATTTTTCCAGCATCTGCAGTTCCTTCTTAAACATAAGATATTTAATACTCTGTTGATCAATGATGTTGTTTAATTATTGTAATTATTAATGCAATGTGAGGTAATGCATGAATTAATACTGGGGATAATGCAGCCAAATATTGCCCTTAAGTATCAACGATAACACTAGGTGGCAGCACAAACTATTTTGATTTCGAGCGAGAAAGTTTTAAACCGAAGGCACACACAAAAGGCTGGAGTAACTCAGCGTCACATATTCCATTTCTCCAGAGATGCTGCCTGACCCACTCAGTTACTCCAGCCTTTTGTGTCTGTCTGTGATTTTCAACAATGCATGTATTCCGTATTATAGACATACAGTCACAGATTTGTTAAAAAGGGACATGTTGGTCGGTGTGGGCAAGTTGGACAGAAGTGCCTGTTTTCATGATGTTTGCATGATCATTTATGTTATGACCCTAAGCACAGGAACAGGCCCTCATGCCCATTGCATCTATGTCGTTCAATAAACCTATCTATACAAATCCTACTCACTTGCATCAATTCCATATCCTTCTTTGCCCTACTCATTCAAATACATGGAGACACAAGGAACTGCTAATGCTGGAATCTTGAAAAAAACACAAAGTGCTTGAGTAATTCAACGGGTCAGGTGGCATCACTGGAGGACATGGATATGTGAAGTTTCGAGTCAGAACTGTTCTTCAGACTGATTATAGGTGGAGAAAGTTGGAAAAGAGGTGGGGACAAGACAAAGCCTGGCATGTTACAGGTGGAAACAGGTGGGGGGGGGGTTTAATTGGCAGATGGGTGGACAAAGTCGAGAGATGAAAAGGAGATGGTAATGAGAGAGTGGAGTAATATTGGAGTGAACAGTTAGGCCAGAGAGAGGGAAATAGGGAGAAAGGGAGGCAGTAAAAGTATAGTGGGAGAAATGGCCACAAACCATGTGGGGGTGGAGGAGAACACAATAAGGAGAGGGAGACAAAAGGGGGGGGGGGGGGGGTTATTACCTAAATGATGGTAAATGGAGATGTAAAGCAATCAGACTTCTATCATAAAAATGAGGTGATGGGCCTAAAAAAAATTGAAGTTTTGAAGAATGTTTTTTCAGTGCCTTGGATGTAGGCTGAAAGGGACAAGATAATATCGAGGTATTTACAGATGAGTTCAGTGGGGCAGGAACAATCGGTCGGCCTGTAAACTCTACTTGTGGATTTTGGGAAGGGGATAGAAACAGGCAGTATCGGATTGATGAACTAAGGTTGAAGGCTGTGGAGGGAAAATTGCCAGAGGTGATAAGATCGGTGACAATCTGGGAGATGGTGTCTGGTCTTTGTCCATGGGGTCATGGCCAATGGGTAGGTATGAGAAGATATCTTAAATGTTGTTGTCATTCCTACTTCCACCACTGGCCGTTCCATCTAGGTACCAACTACTCGTTGTCTGAAAAATACATCCCTCAGATTTCCATTACACCTCTTCCCTCTCACTTTAAACCTATGCCATCTAGCTTTAGGTACCCTACCACGGGAAACAGACACTGGCTATCTACCCTATCCATGTCTTTCATAATTTTATATAGCTCCGGCATGTCATATCTCAGCCTCTTTCTCTCCAAAGAAAACAAACCCAACTTGTATAATCTCTCCCGATTATCATAAAAGTTTCTCAAGCAAATGCAATGAATGCCGTACTGGCATTGTTACCAATTATATAATTGCCTTGCCTCAATCAATGAGTACACATTCAGGAAAAGCTTGTTTTGTTCAGTCACTATGCAGGATTTATATAGATCCACTTTAATCACCTTACGTAATGGTTAGCATAGATAGGTGTCTCAATAGGTTTGGTCAAGTCAGGCAGAAAGGCCGACTTCTATGCAGTACACTCCATGAATCATAACCTCAATATGGTTACTAAAACTACAGTATTTTGTACTTTATTAATGGTGTGAGAGTAAGGCTAGCTTTATAATATATATATTATATATAATTTATTAAAAATTATAATTTTTTTAAATAATTAAAACCAGTGATAACTGTTTTGAAATATCTGTGTGTATCAGTGTATTTAAATATCCCAGAGCACAGTTTAAGTATAATCAGAAACAAATTTAATGTCCTCCGGAGCAACCTATCCCTAAAACATTGCCCAAAAATGAAGGTTTATGATAAAACCATGGAAAAAATGGGCTATGTTTTGGATCTTGGAAGCAACCTCTCAGTGAAGGCAGACATTGATTCACAGGGAGAATATGCGAACACCATAGAGACTGCCCCCAACGTCAGGATGGAGCCTGGGTCTCTGGCACTGTGAGGCAGCAGCTCTACCTGCTGCGCCACTGTGCCGCCCAATTAATGTAAATCCACCATGAACGTCCCTTTTCATTAAGGAATGTCAGTCAGATTGATGTTTGACCACTTCATCATTTTGAAGAGTTGTTAAATGGAATTCGATGCTGCAACAATCTGAGCATTAACAACTCCAAATGTTTTTGGGAATGAATCCAGAATTAATGGGGACAAGGTCAGTACTTTTACAACTTTTACAACTATAAGCCAGACCACGACGTTCAGAAGGGGAAACATTGTTAAAAAATGAACAGATACATGTCGATGGAAGAAACTGCAGAAACTGTAACGTCCAGGTTCAGGAACAGCTTCTTTCAGCTATTAAACATTACAACCTCAAATAAGCTCTGAACTTCATGGACTATTATTGCATATTATTGTTTTATTATTTGTTTTTGTATGTACGTATGTGTGCATATTATATGTGTATTTGTATGTGTATATATGTGTTGTATATACACACACTGAACTTTTTTTCTCTCGTTTATTATATTGTTTACAGTGTACTGTTTACATATTTTGTTGTGCTGCTGCAAGTAAGAATTTCACTGTTCTATCTGAGACATATGACAATAAATCACTCATGAGTCATGACTCTTGATGTTGCTTTGCAAAAGAAGTCACAAAGTCCGAAGAAAGGTCTCGACCCAAAACGTTGCCTATTCCTTCTCTCCATAGATGCTGCCTCACCTGCTGAGTTTCTCTAGGATTTTTGTCTACCTTTGATTTTTCCAGCATCTGCAGTCTTAAACACAAAGTGCTGGAGTAACTAATTGGGTCAGCTGACATCCCTGGAAAACATGGATTGGCGACATTTTTAAGGTCAGGATCCTGAGGTCCTTTCCACCTGATTTTCCATGTGCTCCTGAAATGCTGCCTGACCCGCCGAGTTACTCCAGCACTTTGTGTCTTTTTTAGAACAGATAGTTGTCAGCTTCTTCAACAATTCTTCAGCTCCGATAATTTATAAAAGTTGGTATCGGAGATCTTTGGCTCCTTGGAGCATGCTGGTAAAGTTTAATATATGAAGGTCACTAAACTGACTTCACAGGACAAATGACTATCTTATTTAACATCGGTTTTGATAGAAACATTGAAACATAGAAAAACAGGTGCAGGAGTAGGCCATTCGGCCCTTTGAGCCAACACCGCCATTCAATATGATCATGGCTGTTCATCTAAAATCAGTACACCGTTCCTGCTTTTTCCCCATATCCCTTGATTTATTTAGCCCTAAGTGCTAAATCTAACTTTCGCTTTCGCCTCCACTGCCTTCTGTGGCAGAGAATTCAAAAGATTTACAACTCTCTGGGTGAAGAAGGTTTTCCTCAATGGCCTACTCCTTATTCTTAAACTGTGACCCCTGGTTCTGGACTCCCCCAACATCGGGAACATTTTTCCTGCATCTAGCCTGTCCAACCCTTTAAGAATTTTATATGTTTCTATAAGATTCCCTTTCATCCTTCCAAATTCCAGTGAATACAAGCCCAGTCGACCCATTCTTTCATCAAGATTAGTCCCCCCATCCCGGGAATTAATCTTGTGAACCTATGCCGCACTACCTCAATAGCAATAATGTCCTTCCTCAAATTAGGAGACCAAAATTGCACACATACTCCAGGTACGCTCACCAGGGCAGTCACGGTGGCACAGCGGTAGAGTTGCTGCCTTACAGCGAATGCAGTGCCGGAGACCAGGGTTCGATCCAGACTACCAGTGCTGTCTGTATGGAGTTTGTATGTTCTCCCCGTGACCTGCGTGGGTTTTCTCCGAGATCTTCGGTTTCCTCCCACACTCCAAAGATGTACAGGTATGTAGGTTAATTGCTTGGTAAATGTAAAAATTGTCCCACGTGGGATACTGTTAATGTGCGGGGATCATTGGTCGGCACGGACCCAGTGGGCCGAAGAGCCTGTTTCCGCGCTGTATCTCTAAATTAAACTAAATTGTACAACTGTAGTAGGATATCCTTGCTCCTGAACTCAAATCCTCTTGCAATGGAGGCCAACATGCCATTCGCTTTCTTCACTGCCTGCTGTACCTGCATGTTTCCATTCAGTGACTGATGTACAAGCACACCCAGGTCTCATTGCACATCCCCTTTCCCTAACCTACCATTCAGATAATAATCTGCCTTCCTGTTCTTGCCACCAAAGTGGACAACCACACATTTATCCACATAATATTGCATTTGCCATTCATCTGCCCACTCACCCAACCTATCCAATTCACCCTGCAGCCTCATAGCATCTTCATCGCAGCTCACACTGCCCCCCAGCTTTGTAACATCCACAAACGTGGAGATGTCATATTTTATTCCCTCGTCTAAATTGTTAATATATATTGTGATTAACTGGTGTCCCAGCACGGTGCCTTGTAGCACCCCACTAGTCACTGCCTGCCATTCTGAAAAGGAACTGTTAATTCCTACTCTTTGCTTCCTGTCTGCCAACCAGTTCTCCATCCATGTCAATACCCTACCCCCAATATCATGTGCTCTAATTTTGCACATTAATCTTGTCAACGGCTTTTTGAAAGCCCAGATAGACCACACCCACATGCTCTCCCTTATCCATTCTACTTGTTACATCCTCAAAAAATTCCAGAAGATTAGTCAGGAATGATTTCCCCTTCATAAATCCATGCTGACTTTGACCGATCCTGTCACTGCTTTCCAAATGCACTGCTATAAACTTTAACAATCGACTCAAGCATCTTCCCCACTACCGATGTAAGGCTAACAGGTCTATAATTCCCTGTTTTCTCTCTCCCTCCTTTCTTAAAAAGTGGGGTTACATTGGCTATCCTCCAGTCCAAAGGAACTGATGCAGAGTCAAGAGAATATTGGGAAATGATCACCAATGCAATGACGATTTCTTTGGCCACTTCCTTGAGTACTCTAGGATGCAGAACATCAGGCCCTGGGTATTTATCTGTCCCAACAGTTTACCTAACACCATTTCCTGACTAATGTGGATTCCCTTCATTTACTCCCTCCCACTAGATCCTCGGTCCCCTAGTATTTCTGGGAGAGTGTTTGTGTCTTCCTTAGTGAAGACAGAACCAAAGTACTCATTTAACAGTTCTGCCATTTCTTTGTTTCCCCTTATGAATTCACCTGCCTCTGATTGTAAGCGACCTACATTTGTCTTCACAGTATCTTGCTCCAGTTTCAGCTCAAAACCCCAGTCATCGACAAACTGAACATTAATATTATTGCCCTTCTCTGTGTCAACTGCACAATGAGCAGTCTCAACCACACAATCAGCAGTGCCACACAACTGCACAATCTGTGGAATTCGCTGCCTCAGAAGGCAGTGGAGGCCAATTCTCTGGATGCTTTCAAGAGAGAGTTAGATGCAGCTCTTAAAGATAGCGGAGTCAGGGGATATGGTGAGAAGGCAGGAACGGGGTACTGAATGTGGATTTTCAGCCATGATCACAGTGAAAGCCGGTGCTAGACCGAAGAGCCGAATGGCCTACTCCTGCACCTATTGTCAATTGTCAGTCTTTTGTAGACACAGGATTCTGGAAAAGCCCAACGTCGACTCCACTTCATTTAAATGTCTTAAATCAGTGCAAATACAGAAACAAAACACGTTCTTGCAAATGCCCATTTTTAATCTTTGACTATCTTAACCCAATTGGGTTTAGGAAAACCAAAAAAAGAACCTGAGGATACTGGAAATATGGATTAAAAAGGGAAACTTCTTGTGATGTTGGGTGGATAGACATTGAACAAGAACACGAAACTTCTGATAATACTCAACAGGTCAAAAAGCGTCTGCAGAGAATGAAACAGGGTTAACGTGCTTTGCCGTTGACCCACGTGGTCATTGGACTAATTCTTCAAAATTGTAATTTTATGTCTTGTTTTGCAAAGCAACATTTTCACTGTCGAAATATATCAGCTGAGAGCGACTAAGTTCTCGGAGCTGTTGGTCGAGAATATTGTCTTTGTTTTATATGATTCGAATTGTCAAATACGGGGAGTAATGTAGAATCTATCCGAATACCACCTGGACCTTTCTTGCTGATATTCATAGATAAATCCAATTCCTTCGTCCCCCAATGAAATCTCCGCATACGTGTCCAGGGTACAGACTGGATCCAACAGACAGAACGCATTCATTCCGCGGCGGCAGCGCTGTCACGTACCTTCAGCAATCCAACTTGGCAGCTTAGATTAGTTTTGGCGTTGGTCTGTAGTACATTTCCACAAATCAACATTGTCAATTTTTGTTCGTTTTATCTCCAATTCTTGACGACGTATAAAGTGCAACGCATTTTATTGTTAGAACAGTGTTAAATTTCATGTCAGAATACAAAATATTTAGTCTGAGAGGTATGTTGTTCTCAATGCACTCACTGTGTCCCATCCAGAGCACCCTTTGCACTTGGCTTTGTTTGTTGATTTTCAAAATCAATTTCCATTCAGGCTTGTCTCCCTATCTCTCTCCCACAGCCCATCCAAACCTACCCCTCCTCCCTCCTACCGTGGCCTCGCCTTTTGCTGACAGTTCCGCCTCCTTCGGTCGTGGCGGGGAGGGGGGTGGGAGAGAGAGAGAGGGAGGGAAAGGGAGGAAGGGATCGAGAGAGAGAGAGAGAGAGAGTGAGGGAGAGGGAGTGAGGGAGTGAGAAAGAGGGAAAGAGAGGGAGGGGGCAGCTTGGCGGCCGGCAGCGATTCCGGATCCACCTCCTCAGCGCCTCACCAGGAAGTTCTCGTCCTGCCTGCGGGAACGCTGGATTAAAAGTTCTGCAAACTTTTGCAGCTCGTTATCCTCTGCGTTTGTTTTCTACCTAGCGTGGGGCAGGGAATGTTTTTCTCCCTGGGAGGAATCCGCTCCCGGCCGAGCCAGAACTGAATGAGCCCAGGTTAGTCTGGTGAAAGATCCCTCCCTGAGCCCGATCGGCCGGGCCGGGCCCAAGGCTGGGATCCCACAGCGTTGCCTCTCAGCCCAAGAACCCCTCTTCCCGCAGGCGCAGGCCCCTGTGTTAACCTTTGCCGCAGGGAGGGAGACGGCTACTACCTTTAACTGAGCTGGGAGTTGGATGTGTGTTGAGGAGGGAGCGAGCGAGCCCGGAATTGTTACACTTCCATGGGATTTGTGTGTCGACAAAACTTTGTATTCGCCCCTCGAATCCCATGCCTCACGAATTAAGAATGTAATTTACAACGCTGTGGTTGGTGAGAGACGCTGGCGCTTCCTGCCCCCCGCGGGTGGCTCTCTGTGGGCAGTGAGCACCAGCCTGGCGCTGTGCTTGGTCGCTCCTCGCCAGCAGACTTCAGTGCCGTGTGCTGCTAATGCCCCACGTCCCGGGCATGTGTGTTGCCGGGATTGACCAGGGTTTAGTGCAGTGGAAATGTTTAACATTCCTGCAAGGTTTGAACTTGTGATAGTAGAAGAAGGGTCTCGACCCGAAACGTCGCCTATCTCCTTCGCTCCTTAGATGCTGTTGCACCCGCTGAGTTTCTCCAGCTTTTTGTGTAACCCTTGAACTTGTGATAAATCTCCACTTTCTCTTGTCTACCGTGTCGTTTTCATGAGTCCGGCTCCTCGTCCTTCATTCAGGCTGTAAAATGTTTACTTGCTGATAGGCACGAAATGCTGGAGCGACTCAGCGGGACAGGCAGCATCTCTGGAGAGAAGGAATGGCTGACGTTTCGGGTCGAGACCCTTCTTCGGACTCTTCTGAAGACACGAAATGTCATCCATTCCTTCTCTCCAGAGATGCTGCCTGTCCCGCTGAGTCGCTCCAGCATTTCGTGTCTAATCTTCGGTGTGAAGCAGCATCTGCAGTTCCTCCCTGCACACAACGTTGACTTGCTTTTGTTTGATGTACTTTACAGAGTGTGGACATGGCCTCAAAACTGCTACACCGGTTTCGGAAGAAAGTTGACAGACACAACGTCGAAACGGTGGAAGATCTTCCTGAGAGATCGGAACTGTACGATGACATGGACGGTTTGTCTGCGCGCCTTAGTGGGACCCTGAGTTTTGGAGAGACGGATGTAGCAGAAAAGGACTGGGCCCAAGCAGATGATGTGGACAGCGACCCTGAGTTTGTATGCAGCGTTGAGAGTGATGAGCTTGAAACGGGTACAAATTCACATTTCTTTTAAAAATACGTCGACATAAATTCTTAAAATTTAAGTGCTGTCTTTATATGTAGAACCGAAGTGGAAGCAAGTCTTCCAACCCAAGCAACTGGCTAAAAACTGCTGCAAGATTGGGGTGATCGTAATGGCCTCAAGAAATAATTTACACCATATTATTTGAATGATGTTTATTCAACTTTGTTACCTAATGTGGGCTTGGAGACCCAGATTGAGTTATTGCTCAACAGCAAAGCTAATAAAGTGAGAGAGCTTACTTGGGAAAGAGCTGAAACAGTGAAAGGTTTGTAATTTTATCCAAAGGTATTCATTGACTATAGTGGTACTTATGCCAATTTGGCAGCAGTAGTTTTTAGGCAGTCCCTTGGGTTGGAGGAGTACTTGCTTCCACTTCAGTTCTGTAGATTCTGAGGAGGCAGCTTTTACCTCAGATGAGGCATTTTTTGCTTGGCAGGGAAGGGGGCAGTTAGTTTATGAGATGGTAAACTCCTTGTGCTGTTTACAGTAGGATTCTGTGTGCTCCTGGCATGTATAATAGAGGCTCTCATAGTGGAATTACCTGTGTATAATATATACCTTAGTGCCTGGGTATACTTGACACTTGGTCACTTATTCTGCCAGTAGATTTTGTGGAGACATCACTGATAGAATCCGTCCAGTGTTGTGGATATTCCAAGTCTCAGGTGGACAGGGTAGAGCAGAATATATCAAGAAATTGACAGGTGTCAGTGATAATATGGAGTCAACCAGTTTGCCGCCTCCAATGTAGGCCATAATAGGGAGGTTGCCATTTCAGTAGTTCTGAATCTTTGCTCAACTTTGCTGCATTGATACCTGGCTGAGAAACTTAGCACTGAAGGGTCGAAGGGCCGAATGGCCTTCTCCTGCACCTATTTTCTTTTTCTATGAAATTCAAGAAAGATGTAGGTTTTTGGTGTATTTGCCTGCTACATAATCTACAGAATGTTGCTGGGTCTTCTATTCTATTTGAGCGATCTTTGTTGTTACTGCACAGTGAGTAACAATGGCTTCCAAAGAAAATCTATGACATTGAGTATTAAATTTTCAAGGTGTGGATGTTCATTCATTCAGATTTTGATTACTTGTCAGGTTGCAGCTACTTAACACTTTCGTGAGGCCACATTTGGAGTATTGTGTGTAGTTCTCGTACACACTCTACAGGACAGATGTAGAAGCTTAGCATAGGGTACTGAAGAGGTTTAGCTTTAGTTTTATTATTGTCACAAATATCAAGATACAGTGAAAAGCTTGTGTTCGCATGCTACCTAATCAAATTAGATAATACTATACATTAATATAATCAAGCCAAACATAAGTACAATAGATAGAGCGAAGAGAAAGACACCAGAGTGGAGAATATAGTTTCTCAGCAATGTAGCATAACTGTTCCAGAGAAACAGTTCAATGTCTACAATGAGGTAGGTTGGGGAATCAGAACTGTACCTTGCTTATGAAAGGACTGTTCCGAAGTCTGATAACAGAGGAGGAGAAGCTGTTTCTGGATCTGGTGGTATGCGAGTGGAGATTGGACAAACTTGGATTGTTTTCTCTGGAGTGTTGGAGACTGAGGCAGACCAGATAGAAGTATGTAAAATTATGAGAATCATAGATAGTCATTTTTTTCCCCAGACTGAATATGTCAATACTAGAGGGTATAGGTTTAAAATGAGAGGAAGATAGTCTAAAGGGGATTTGCAAGACAGGTTATTTTTGACACAAAGAGTGGTTGGTGTCCCAGAAACATCTTCTTTCCCTCTGTTACCCGATGCCTGGAAGGCCGTTCCATAACCTATGGTACTGTTGTACTCACCTCCACCCCATTGTGGACAATGTACGTTAACTCTGGAACTGGAGGTCTGCAGTGCTGAGAACTATAGTTTGCACTCTATATATTTCCCTTTGTTCTACTTGTTGTACTTGAGTTAGCTTGGTTGTATTTACGTATCGTGTTATCTGACTTGAGTGGATAGCATGCAAAACAAGGCTTTTCACCTGTACCGCAGTACAGGTGACAATAATAAAGCTAAACCGAAACCTGGAATGCACTGTCAGGGAAGTGCGAAAAGCAGATATGATAGCAATCTTTCAGAGGCATTTAGGCAGAGACATGGTCATGCAGAGAATGGAGGCATATGGACCAAATGCAGGCAGACGGGGATACTCTAATTTGACATCATGGTTTTCACATGGTGGTCGCCGAAGGGTCTTTCCTGTGTACTGTTCAAAGTAGTGGATGTTTTGTATTTTTTTCATTTCAGAATCAAAATCAGATTTTATTCACAAAGTATGTTTTGCAACATACGAGCAATTTCACCGGCCAGTTTGTTTCATTAATCCCATGTTTACACAGATTTTTCATGGAATTACTTTAATTTGCACTTCCTGATTCGGCTTCTGCCTCAGTAAGATTCTTGTAATAACATCGGTTGAAGATTCAGACGAATCCCAGTTATTTTGTCATAAGTGTGCACCAAATACCATTGATCCAAAATACAATAAAACTATGTGTGCAGATAAGAATACTTCGAAGCATGCATTGTTTGTTCACCACTGCCTGAATATGAGGGTTACGATTGCAATCAAAAGCAACATTATTGTGGTTTATAACCCTGAGTCTACTGCCTTGAAATGTTGACAGATCATTGGGTTCCATTTTCTCACAGCATTAGCGTCTTCCAGTGTAAATGCACCATAATTTCCCCAAAACAAACTGGGATATGTAAAGCTCTGATAATTTGCCATCTGACTATTTAGAAATCATGATGGTTTGGCTTCTGGTTCAAATTATATTCATAAGGGTTCTTCCAACTCGCTGCATCGCTCATTCCTGCACTCCCTTTCCCTCACCAGAACCCCAGTTCTTGCATTCCCAACCACATGCCAGGCCTCAGTTGCAGCACGTCCTGTCATTCTGTCTGGTTCTGCTTCTCGCAATCTCACGGAAATATTACTGTGCAACACTTTATAAAAGTGAATCATAACACTTGTTCGTCTGCAAACTGCTATTCTGACACCACTAAAGTCCTGAGCATGCCTTATTACTGGAGTTAAATAGGTGATCTTTCAGGTTGGCAAGACAGAATTAAGGTGCCACAAGGAATAGTGCTGGGGCCCAAATTATGTGCAATTTATGTTAAGAAATTGGACAAAGAAACATAAAGTAGGTAGTCCTGGTATAATTCATGTTTCCGTAAAGCAAATTGAAAATAACTTGATTGATGAATTCCGGAAATCTATTTGCATATGTAGACTGAAATTAGCCCTGCACTAATCAGACGCAAGCTGTAGTTTAACACAGGCGATGAAAGAGGGTTACTTTGGAAATTAATAAACAAACGTCTCTTTTGATACTTGTGCAGCTATACTCGAATGCAAGCACTATAACATATAGCCTATAGTATTTCTAGCTTACAATAACAAAACAAACTTGCAGCAATTAAAAACACCTTTATTTTTTTAAATCTGCAGGGGAAAATAATTTTGTCATCGCAAATCTGAAATGCTCTAGCTCCTAACTCCCTCTTTTTCTATAGACACAATTGTTTTTGTAATTCAGTTTTCTGTAATACAATCTTAGGAACACAACTATCATGTTATAACCTGCTCCTTAGACCATGGTCCCACAAACGAGCACCAGGCCTTAATATCACACACCATTTCTGATTTCATTACTTCCCACTGTCTGTCCTCCAAAGCCTCTAACCTTATCGTTCCCCAGGCCCGCACGGCCCGATTTTATCTTCTCCCTAAAATCTATGAACAGAACTGCCCTGCAGACCCATTGTTTCTGCTTGTTCATGTCCCACTGAATTAATTACCACAGACCTCGACTCCATCCTATCCCCATGGTCCAATCCCTCTCTACCTATGTCCAAGACACCTCACACACCCTTCGTCTCTTCAATTACTTCAGTTTTCCAGGTCCCACGACCTCATCTTTGGTATGGATGTTCAGTCACTTTAAACCTACATCCCCCCACCAGGAAGGTATTAAAGCCCTGCGTTTCTTCCTCGACCGCAGAACCAGCCAATTTCTGTCTACCAACACTCTCATCTGCCTAGCAGAGCTGGTCTTGACCCGAAACAACTTCTCATTCAACTCCTCCTACTTCCTTCAAATGCAAGGCGTAGCTATGGGCACTCACATGAGCCCCAGCTATGCTTGCCTCTTTGTAGTGTATGTCAAACAATCACTGTTCCAGGCATACACCGCCCCTATTCCTGAACTCTACCTCCGCTACATTGACGACTGCTTCGGTGCTGCCTCCTGCACCCATGCAGAACACACTGACTTCATTAACTTCACCACTAATTTCCATCCTGCGCTCAAATTCACTTGGACCATCTCCGACATCTCCCTACCGTTTCTAGATCTCACCGTCGCCATCACAGGAGACAGACTATCAACTGACATCTATTACAAACCCACTGACTCCCATAGCTATCTAGACTACACTCCTTCACCCTGCTTCCTGTAAAGACTCTATCCCCTACTCCCAATTCCTCTGTCTACACCGCATCTGCACCCAAGATGAGGTGTTCCATACCAGTTCATCGGAGATGTCCTCATTCTTTAGGGAACGGGGGTTCCCCTCTTTTCATTATAGATGAGGCTCTCACTAGGGTCTCCTCAAGATCCTGCAGTGTCTGCTCGCTCCCCCTCCCTCCCGAGTCCCCATTGTCCTCACCTTCCACCCCATCAGCCGTCGCATATAGCACATAATCCTCCAACATTTTTGCCACCTCCAACGGGATCCCACAACTAACCACATCATCCCATCTCCACACCTTTCCACTTTCTGCAGAGACCGTTCCCTCAGCAACTCCCTGGTCAGCTCGACCCTACCCACCCGCACCACCCCCTCCCCAGGTACTTTCCCTTGCAACCGCAGGAGATGCAACTCCAGTCCATATACCTCCCCCCTCGACTCCATCCAAGGACCCCGACAGGCTTTTCAGGTGAGGCAGAGGTTTACTTGCACCTCCTCCAACCTCATCTACTGTATCCACTGTTCCAGGTGTGGACTCCTGTATATCGGCATGACCAAACGTAGGCTCGGCGATCGTTTTGCTGAACACCTCTGCTCAGTCTGCCTAAAGCTCCCTGATCTCCTGGTTGCTCAGCACTTTAACTCCCCCTCCCATTCCAACACTGACCTTTCTGTCATGGGCCTCCTCCATTGTCAAAGTGAGGCCCAGCGCAAATAGGAGGAATAGCACTCTATATTTTGCTTGGGTAGCTTACACCCCACCGGTACGAACATTGACTTCTCTAACTCCAAGTAGCCCTTGCTTTCCCTCTCTCTCCATCCCCTCCCACTTCCCAGTTCCTCTGACCAGTCTTACTGTCTCCGACTTCATTTCATCTCTTAACCGCCTACTCCCCTGACATCAGTCTGAAGAAGTGTCTCGACCCAAAACATCACCCATTCTTTCTCTCCAGAGATGCTGCCTGTCCCGTTGAGTTACTCCAGAATTTTCTGTCTATCTTCGATTTAAAACAGCATCTGCAAGTCCTTTCCTACACACGTGTTATATCCTGTCTGTATATTGTAGCAAAATTTGCTGAAGAAACAATGGTAATCAGAAAAGGGGACACACAGACTCTGCAAAGGGATATAGATGTTAGGTGAGTGGGCAGAGATTTGGCAGATGAAGCATTACATGAGGTTATCCATATTGGTCGAATGAAGAGAAGAGCATAATGTGATTTACATGGAGAAAGATCACATAATGCAGAGGTACAGAGAGTTTTCAATATCCTTGTTTTGGAAACAGTAAGTTACCATGTAGGTGAAGCAAGTAATTAGGAAGTAAATGGAATGTTGGCATTAATTGCAAAAAGGAACTATTAAAGCAGGAATGCCTTGTCACATCTTGTGCGGCACGGTGGCGCAGCGGTAAATTTGCTGCCTTGCAGCATTGCAGTGCCGGAGACCTGGGTTCAATCCCGACTACAGGTGCTGTCTGTACAGAGTTTGTATGTTCTCCCCGTGATTGCGTGGGTTTTCTCTGAGATCTTCGGTTTCCTCCCACACTCCAAACACGTACAGGTATGTAGGTAAATTGGCTTTGTAAATGTGAAAATTGTCCCTAGTGTGTGTGATAGTGTTAATATGCAGGGTTTGCCGAATGGCCTGTTTCCGTACTGTACCTCTACAAGCTAAATCCGTCCAAGGTGTTGATATGATTACATCTGGAGTACTACCTACTATATAGTTTTACCGTTCTATTTAAGGAGAGCTGTACTTGCATTGGAGTCAATTGCAACAACGGTCACAGGATCCTCAAGACCACAAGGTTCAACTCCTAAGATATAGTATTTATGAGAAAAGGTTGAAAAAATTATGCTTAATCTTTGTAGAAAGAAACACTGCTCTGGATTTATAAGTTGCAGTTTCTAGCAGTACCATTAAGTAGACAGACATTAAGGAGATTTCACAAAATATTAAATGTTAAAATGTGATAATTGGTGGGAGTGATGCCTAGTTCTCCACATGGTGTTAGAATTTTCCCCACAGAGCTTTATTTTAAACCTTACAGGGTCACAACCCGAAAGCCTTCTATCCAGCGATGCTGCCTGTCCTGCTGAGTTAGGCAGTTGCCTGTCCAACATATAGTGTTTATCTTCAGTGTAAACCAGTATCTGCAGTTCCTTCCTATACACTTACAGAAATATTTATTTGAGTCTGATCTCTCCCAACCCTTTTCCCAAGGCAAGAGAATCGAGGGCAATTTTTTCAGAAAGGGGGTGGTAGGTATATGGAAGGAGCTGTCAGAGGGAGCAGTTGAGGCAGGGCAATAACACCATTTAAATGGCATTTGGACATGTTCATAGGTAGAAAAGGCTTAGTGGGATGAGGATTAAACACAGATAAATTGGTCTAGCTTAGATGCGGCATGTTGGTCGGCCTGGACGAGTTGGGCTGAAGAGTCTTATCTGACTCTATGACTCTTCTCAGACTAGGTTGCTCTCAGAAATTCATCTTCATTTATATCTGCTACATGATGACATGCAAGAGGTAGTTCAAACCCATGGATCTACCACACCCACAACCCTAGTGTAATATTGGGTCAATTGAGGCCACATCATTGATCTAACTGACCTCTGAGTTACCTTCAGTACAATTTTGCCACTTGCTGTAATGCATTTTCCCCAGGAATTGATCAAATCTGCATTTATGTAATGTGCATTAGGAGACTGAGCTTCTAGTAATCATTGTCTCAATGGTACTGTTCTACATAAAGAACTGCACCGATAATGTCACTGTCGAAAAACGCATCCGGGTTTATCCCAACCAAAAACCCTGGATGACTAGTGAAGTACAGTTACTCCTGAGAACTCGCACCTCCGCCTTTAGATCGGGTGACAGGGCCCAATACAGCATGCAAGAGCAGAACTGAGGAGAGGCATCAACGCTGCAAAGGAGGCCTACAAGAAAAAAGTGGAGGACCATCTTACAATCAATAACCCACGGCAGGTGTGGCAAGGATTACAGCAAATCGCCAATTGCAAAGAAAACTCACCTGTGACTGACGGTGCTAAAGCCTCGCTGGCGGAGGAACTAAACCATTTCTTTGCTCGCTTTGAGGCAAAGAGGCCCCATGCAGTCACCCTGCTCCAATCGACCTCCAGCTCCCATTCGCTCACTCTCCAGGAACACCAAGTGAGGCGTGCGCTCAAGTCGGTGAACACAAGGAAAGCTGCTGGACCTGATGGTGTACTCGACAAAGTACTCAAAGCTTGTGCAGACCAGCTATCAGGGGTTTTTACCAAGATCTTCAATCTTTCCCTGACACAGGCCACCATTCCACCTTGTTTGAAGTCGGCTACCATCATCCCTGTCCCTAAGAAGCCAGTCATAAACAGTCTCAATGACTACAGACCAATTGCATTAACATCAGTAGTGATGAAATGTTTTGAAAAACTGATTTCACAGCACATCAAAGCCAGCCTCCCTCCAAACCTTGACCCTCATCAGTTTGCTTATAGAGCACAGATGGACAGAGGACGCCATCGCCACTGCCCCCCACACTGCACGGACCATCTGGAACACCCGCGGGACCATGTCAGGATTTTATTGACCATAGCTCAGCTTTTAATACGATCATCCCTGACATACTAGGCAACAAGCTGTCAGACTTGGACTTCCCCCCTCTCACCTGTGCCTGGATAAAGGAGTTTCTTACTAACAGTCAAAATGGGCCCCACCTGCTCCTCCACCCCCACTCAGCACTGGTTCTCCGCAGGGATGAGTGCTGAGTCCACTCCTCTACGCCCTAAGTGTACATAAGTGTACACTTATGACTGCACTCCCATCCACTCCACAAACTACATTATTACATTCGCGGATGACACCGCGGTGGTCGGACACATATCAGGAGGAGACGAGGCAGCGTACAGAGACGAGGTGAAGCTGTCAGAGTGGTGTTCTACGAACAACCTGGCACTTAACATCAGCAAAACAAAGGAAATGGTCATCGACTACAGAAGGCACAGAGCGGACCCTGCCCCGCTCTACATCAACAGGGACTGTGTCGAGAGGATTTCCACCTTCAAATTCCTGGGAACGCACATCGCAGAGAACCTCTCCTGGTCTGCCAACACTTCAGCGGTGGTAAAAAAGACCCAGCACCGATTGCACTTCCCGAGAATGCTAAGGAAGAACAGTTTAGAGGAGAGGTTGCTGGTGGCCTTCTACCGCTCCACCATCGAGAGTGTGCTGGCATATTGTATCACGGTGTGGTATGCCGGCTGCTCAGCAGCAGACAGGAGAGCCCTGCAGAGAGTGATCAAAACTGCCCATAAAATCATCGGCTGCCCCCTGCCTTCCCTGGAAGACATCTCCAGCTCTCGGTGCCTCTGTAGAGCCAGGAAAATAATCTAAGACCCCTCCCATCCTGGACAGTTTTTCTTCAACCTCCTGCCCTCTGGTAGGCGGCACAGGTGTGTCAAAAGCCGGACAAACAGACTCAAGAACAGTTTCTTTCCCTGGGCCATCAGAACTCTAAATTTGTCAAATAGCCACACAACGAGAGATGCTGTCATCCATTCCACTATAAAACAGACCACTCAGCTAATATTTCTTCGTTTTTTAATTATTTTAAAGTATTTATTAAATTTTAAAGTGGAATATTCTCCCAATGCAATGTTCTACCTAGGTGTGATAAATATAATTTATCTACTATTTTAAGCAGTAAAATAACGTATTGGATGTGTTTTTATCTTGTTTTAACTTGTTTTGGTTGCACTGATCAGGAGTAGCTCTCCTAATTTCATTGTATTTCTCAGTACAATGACAATAAAGGCTTATTATTATTATTAGTATTAGTACTCACTGAAGTATGAATCAATGGATCTCGCAATAAATACAACTAACCCACGCATCGCAGAGGTAGAGTGGGCAGGGTGACAGTGTTCAGAGTAAATGATCCGTGTCATGATTTTCCGTAGTATGAAGCAGTGTCATCACGCATCAAGAAACATGTTGAAAATAATACTGTACACATAAATTCTGTGAGTGTGAAATCTGTTACCCAAACGGCCATAACACCATTGTTCTCTGCTTTCACAAAGCAAAGATCCTCTGCACAACATCTCCCACAACATAACACCAATCTACTTCATCTCAATTTTAAAATGGGCAAGCCTTATTTTTAAACAGTGACCCCAATTTTTAGATTTTCCCACAGAAGGAAACATCCTCACCACATCCATTTTGTCAAAGTGCCTTAGGATTTTCTATGTTTCAATCATGTCCACTCACACCCTTCTGAACTCCAGCTGGCACAAGCCAGCCTACTCAATTTGTCCTGTAAAGCAATTCGCCCAATGTTGATAAGCTTTCTGATCAGCTAACAATACATTGCATCTTCCCTTAAATAA
Organism: Raja brachyura; assembly: GCA_963514005.1. The sequence continues at coordinate 22,218,227 of OY740802.1, forward strand.
GCTGACCACCAATTTATATAATCAACTATTGGACTGAATCATACCCTCTCTCCTTTTGTATTAAATTCTCCTTGTAATAAACAATAACATTTTGGACTGAAGAAGGGTCACAGCCCGAAACGTCACTCCAGAGATGCTGCTTGTCCCGCTTAGTTACTCCAGCATTTTGTGTCTAATAACATTTTGGACTCTAATGTACCTGCTAGTTGTTTCCATTCTTCTTGGAGCTTTGCAAAGTGTTCCCTGTCCATAAAATAGTAAATAAATATGGCAGGTTTGTAATATTTCATGTAACTGAAACATTGTATTTAATATAAAAAATTGCAGGGTTATAAATGCTTAGCAAAACATCCTTGATTTTCTGGTGATGAGATATTTCATTCTTCGGATAGAGTCTGTTAAATCAGTTAAACCAAAAGTGCTAATTGATTTAATTTGAAAGAATAACGTTGAATAATATACCTTATCTTTTGCAACCATGCTTTTATTGACATTTGTTGACTGATAAAATGGCAGTCTGAGTTCATCGAGGCTATGATAGATGATTGATGCAGACCCATGAATTGTTTGGTTCAGTCCCTAATCAGCAGTGTCTTAGCTCATTCGGGCCAGGAACATGTATGGAGCCTTATCATGAGCTCCTGATCCAAACTCTGCCCTTGTCATCTCCTTTGTTAATGTATTAACATCAGTGAGTGCAGCATTGGAGTTGGTCATGTGGCATCCACTTCCTTCCTCGTATGTTTCAATAACTTCCATGAGAAACTAGAACACAGTAGCTGGGAACAAAGCATTTTCCTGGAACCGTATCCTAGCGAGAGAAATGTGAGTTATGAAAGAAGGGGGAAAATCAGCAGATTTCATTTAAATTGCATTGATTTCAAAGCTTCTTATTTTCTTTGAGTCAAGTTTATTTGTAGAGATCATCAATAGTCATGGACTAAGTAGATTTTGCGATTTTTTATTTGCAAAATCATTTGCAGAAAAAAGGGGGAACAATTATATAAACCGCATAAAAGATGAAGTAGTACATTTCATCATTACATTGTAAGAAATGTAAATAGATCGTACTCAGTGTGTATCAAATGGATGCAACGTTCCTTGGTGGAGAAGGAAGTGGGAAAATCTCCATTAAATTGAATCCTGCAGCTTGTTAGGGACAGAGTGCCAATGGTTCTGTGATAATGCTAAGATAACAAATTGGCAGAATTTATATTATGAGTGACTGAATCATGTCATAAGTTTTAATGAGGAGACAATTTGCATTTTGGTTTGGTGTTTTTTTCCCTTTTATATCAGCAGTAATTGAATTATCCATGATATTGTATACACATAACAATTAAAATATTCGTTTAAGAGTCTGAAGAAGGGTTTCGGCCCGAAACGTTGCCTATTTCCTTCGCTCCATAGATGCTGCCTCACCCGCTGAGTTTCTCCAGCATTTCCATCTACCATTAAAATAATCGTGTTTCTTTTGAATTTCAACATGAAGGATAGTTTTTCTTTATTATTGAATGAATTTTAAATTTATTTCACATAAATGTTTTCCAATCAATGTTGTATTTCTATTCCTCGGCCATTTGTCACTCACAGGCACCCCATTTTTCAAATCATTAACGTCCATTATTTTTTTGAAAATAAAGGATTATCGGACCTTTCAGCCTTGTGATCTAACATACTAATTTTCGGTTCAGTGCTGAAGGATAGCTTTTTATTAATCTTGTTGAGCTCAGATCCTTGCCCAGGAGGCGGGCCACACAGAGGAGTTCTTCCCAAGTAGCCATGGTGCACACCCGTAAGGCTTGTCGGTCGGTGGGACCTCGCCCGAAAGCCCGCTGGTTAATGGGACCGGTAACCCGCCCAAAGGCACATCAGATGGCGTAACCAGGTAGGGAGCTGGTGACGTCGGAAACTGGGAGTGGGCTGGTGAGGGTGAACCGGAGTGATGCTTCCAGCGCTTCCATGATCAGCTACAGCTCCCCGGGACACAAAGATGGCCAGGAGAGGAGAGGGATGTCGGTTCGTTGGAACTACCTGTAAGCACTTTCCTCTCTGACTTTAAATGAACAGCATTTTCTTCAGTTACTCTATTTGTAAAATATAAAGAACAAATTCACCAATGGTTGCTGGCAATGAGCATGTGAAATTATTGGCTGCTGGTCAACATGCCTCAGCACATTCACTTCTGTTGACCTCAGTAGAACTAATACTTTCAGTTCTCATCATATTCGATTTTCATAACCATACTGAGAATAAATCTCAGAACTGTGGTTTAACAAAACAGGAATTGATTCAGATTTTGAATAATATTGTAACCATGATATTCCTATTTTATTTAAAAGTTATTGAGGTATAAAAGACCCTACAAATGTTTTAACATCCACTTTATTTACCAATGTTTATGTTCCCTACCCCATTCTTTAATTAACCTTCCCATTGCTATAAAATATTAAACTGATTGGTTCCATCTATATTGATACATAAATTTGATAATGTTTGAAATCTGACATTGAATCTTGGATATGTCTCCTGCACAAGCTGAAATCTGTGATCAATCATTTCTCTATATTATTGAATATACTGTGGTAACAGTGATAGTTGTTAATCGAGAGAATGCATGAATTTATATGAATACATTTTTGGATTAAAGGACTTCCCAAAATGGTTGAAATCTATTTTTTGTAGAAAAGAAAATGTTGCAGATACCAGAAATCCAACCATTGATAGATACCCTTCCAACCCCTTGCTTTTAAAGAATTTACCTCGCTTCCTTATTTATTCTGGTTTCATTGTCCTTTGAGGAAAGAAGTCTCAAAGACTCCCAATGCTCTGTTTAAAAACGTATAAGAGAGCTGCAATGTAGGACAGGTGAGGTGAATTTTTTTTTTTTTGCAATGATCCCGAATTGTAGAAGTAGAAATAACCCCTACACATCCACCTGTCAAGATCTCTCGTGTTTCAATCAAATCTACTCTTTCTCTTCAACCACCAGAGTATACAAGACTAACTTGCCCAACCATTCTTCATGTCACATCCCACCTAGTAGACTTTAGTAAATATTCTCTGAGTTGCTTTCAATGCATTAATATATCTTCTTCAATATGGAAAGGAATACTGCACGGTATAGAGATATGGTCTCATAAATGCCCTTTGCAACTGAAGCATAACCCCCTTGTATTAAATATCCATTGCAATAAACAATAACATTCTGTTTGCTTTCCTAATTGTTTACCATATTTGCACTGCCTAAAGCCCTCAGAGCTCTGCCATCTCTCACTAATTAGATAATATGCCTTCTGATTTTTCTTCATAAAATGGACCCATCTTGTGCTCCATTTAGCAGCTCTTTGCCCTTCACTCAGCTTCCTTATGCCCACTTCACAATTTGATTTTCATGCCTATCTTTGTAACCTCAGCAGATTTGGTAACCATACAATTGGTGTCTTCATCCCAGTCTTTGATCGAAATTCTGAAATATTAATGCCCCAAACTGATCCCTGTGACATAGCCGTTTGTTGTATCTTGTCAACCAGAAGTAAACCCGTCCATGTACCCGTCCATTTCCTATTTGCCAGCCAAAAAGGTAAAAGTGGTGATGGGCGATGTGTACCTTGCAAATATGTAGGGCTTCCTTGGTCCATGATTTAATAACGCATTGTAATTCCAATTAATGTAGCAGACAATTAATGTCACTTGGTATTAACTTATTATTGTCACGTGTCCTAAGGTACAGTGAAAAACTTTGTTTTGCATGCTTTTCAGGCAATTCATACCATACATGAATACATCAGGTCGTGCAAAAGAGAAAATAAACAGATTGCAGAAGATAGTGTTACAGCTACAAAGAAGGTGCAGATTTAAAAAAACTATAAGGTCTGCAGCAAATTAAATTGGAAGATTTGGACTGCAGATGAGAGGTCCGTTCAAGAGTCTGATAACAGCAGGGAAGAAGCTGTTTTTGAATCTGGTGATATGTGCTTTCAAGCTTTTGAATTTTCTTCTTGATGGGAGAGGGGTGAAGAGAAGTCTTATAGGGCCTGACCATAGATAAGAAGTTGATGTTTCCCATGACAGGGGTCACAGTGTCAATGCAGAGACTGACTGTTGAATGTTGAGATGAGAAGAAATGTCATCATTCAGAGGGCAATCCATTTTAGGAATTCTGTACTTGAAAGTCTGTGGAAGGGGTTGCTGAGTATGTTCCAGATAAAGATTATTAGATTTTTTAAATATTCAGGTAATTGAAAGATAAGGGGATAGATCAGGAAAGTGGCACTAAATACAGGATAAGTTCTGAAATTATTGAATGACAAGTAGGCATGTGAAGATGGATGGTTTACTTCTGTTATTTTTCTTATCTCCTTTGGAAGATGCAGATACATGCTGGAAAAGTGAAAAGGCTACAGTCCATGTACTGGTAAATGGTATTATTATAGATGGATATTTGATGGTCAGCATCGATAGGGTGTGGGAAGGGCATCTATCTATGTAATTTGTGGATGATCGGGTTAAGAAGGGAGCTATAGATGGACAAAGGGTAATGGAATTTAAAAAAGATACGGGCTGTAACTTGAATAACACATTGAAGAGTTGCTCTAATATACTAGTGTAAAAATTTGTTCTGGTGTGTTACTTGCACCTGGAATTTGCTTATACATGGAGCATGGATTCAGCAGAGCGTGCTTATCCTGATAATGGCTGAAATATAGCAGACAGAAAGCTGCTTTTAGTATTGAACAATTTGGATTTATTTTGTGTGGTTACATAGAGATGATGGCAATCCACCTGAGCAACCATGTTTTCTTTTAAACGGGATTAGTGGAAATGGCTACTCGATGGCCAGCAGAAGTGAGCTGAAGGGCCTGCCACTGTGCTGTATAATTCTATGACATACTATGTAAACATCGCAGTTGATGAACAACTTGGTATTAATATGAAGAGTCCATGCCATGGATGTGATTTCTCTCATCATGGGGATGATCACTGTGGAAAACCCAAAGTCTGCATTGCCTGCTGCAGGTTAATCCAGGAGATGATAGTGTGTTTCTCAGCATTTGATTCCTTTGACATCCTTGGGTCTTTGGACCTTTGGTATAAGAATATTGTTCCCAGAACAACGGGCAGAAGACCCTACTTGCCAGAGCCCTTTGACCCCTCCTGCCTGCTCCTGGAGTCAATGTTGGATCACATTGAGAGCATTAGTTTTACAAACAAGCTCAAACATGCTGCTGGGATTATCTACAAACAAGCTCTCCACTAATGGGCACCGCACCAAACATGATAATTAAGAATCCTCCTTAAACCTTCAGATATTAGGCTTCTTCCTGCTGTTCCGATCTAATTTCATATGCAAGACTTAACAGTGGTTTAGTGATATAAAGAGCCCAGTGTGGTGTGAAATGAAGGTTACGTGGGAATTGGCCACATCACTGTGTATTCTGCTGATCTCGGGTTTAGACATTGGACATGTAGGAGTCTGCACCTTTCAATATTCGAAGAATCCAGAGGCACAGAATAATATGTAATTGGGTTCTGTGACGGAGATTGTGCACAAAAGGGGACTTTAAATGCCAATAAACAGTGTTGAACAATATCATTTCAAAGTCCTACAGCATCTTGTTTAATGAAAGAACACTGCTGATCCCAGCCTGTGCTTCACTGCCTAAGTGAGGCAGTTACGTTCAGGGAGGACTATCTCTCTCTCTCCCTCTGTCTCTCTCTCTCCTGACTGTGAGACTATCACTTTCCGAGCAAACCCTGTTTGCTTTGCCTGCTTGCATTCCAATCAAGGTGAAAGGGATGCATTTCCCATTCCTTGAACACAGAAGCTCTGTGACGTTGCAACTGAAACAGTGAACTGTAATCTGAAACGCAAGGCAGACATCAACTGTCACCACAGCCTGAAACAATGCAGAGAGCAGGAATGACAGGCTCTGACCTACATCTCCATGGTCAGAGTAGTTTAATAATGAGAAATGTTCTAATGTCAGGTTCTAGCTTCTGTAACATAATTATCCTTTACTGTATGCAGGTTTTGCATACCCCAGAACACCAAGACATGCTGGTTTGGCGCATTGTTAATCAATTTTTCAATATTCCAGCCAGTTAATTTTGAAAAGTTGGTTGAAAAAAATAAGGATTTAAGCTCCTCTTGCTTTATTTGGAATGCACTTCCAATTGGTGAAGTAAAATGCGTGGTCTCATATTACCATTAACCATATTCTGAGCCAGATTGCACCTGACCTGTATACAAGTAAGAAAGTGACCAGTGCAATCTGCGCTATCGATAAATTGCTCTTTACTGTTCTGTTACTGTACTTTAATACTTGAAATAGCTTTCATCCATAACGTTTCCTGTGTTGTAGTGTTCTATGTTCTATGTAACATACAATTCATGTCTTGTAGGAAATCCCTTGGGTGAATTTAAACATTGCAATATGTTTACGAAGCAGCTTCAGGAAAGTTGGAAGAAGCCCAGAGTGAGGTTTATTGAAGAGAAACTAACATTTGAGGTCACGAGTGCCAACGTCATCCAGGACTCGTCTTCCAAATACGTGGTGAGTTCTTTCTGTTGAAAGTAAATGGCAGATTGTCCCAATTTCACAATTCCTGCATGTGAGTAATTGTGAGTTACCCTGTCTTTCCTGCCTATTTTGACACTCCACTCCTCATGGAGTCAGGTGTCCAAGCAGACATTTGGATGAATTTCCAAAACGTCAAACATGGGGAAATGGGCCTGAAAAACTGAGGGCTCTGTCACACCTGGCAGAGTAACAGGGTCTCCATTCATTCGAATAAAGAAGCAATGCTGCAGAGTAGCAAGGTAGATGCCAGGTAAGCTGGTCTGCCCAGTAAAATCGTGGTGCCGACAAGGTCAATTCAGAGAATGAAGTAAGATTCATCCTTTGGTTTCCCTAAGCCCTTCCACAATCTAGAAGCATGTGAAATGGGATACTTCCCACATGTTGGATGAGTCGATGAATAACTCTCAACTAACCTTAATTCATCCAAGAAAATGCACACCCCTTGACTAACAGCCCAACCTCCATCCTAAGCATTCAGTCCCTGCACGGTGGTTAGTATGTTTACCATCCGTAAGATGGACTGCAGTCATTTACCTGGACAAGTCTCTCAACACCTCACAAACCTGTGACTGGGGAAAATCCAATTTTATGTTGCATCCTTATTTGCATGTCTGAAAAATCACGCGTGCTTTTTGTGCCCACGCATTTGTGGTAAATATTATAAATCAATTTAAAGAAAAGCAGGATAGATATGGAGGAGAAAGGAATAAAACATTATGTGAATTGGAAAAGATGAATAAAATGGAATATAAACAACGGCAGGAACTATTTGGGGCCCATGACCACTCATGTGCTGTTAAATAAAAAAACATTGCAATTTCATTTCAACTTTTGCCCTTCTGAGTAAAAATGATACCACAAATTCGTTAATGCACAATTTGGAATAAACCAAAGGAAGGGCACAACCTATTATTTTTAGAAGTTGATAAACCACACACTCCCACTCAGCGTCAGTGTCTAATCCACATTCCAGCACTATTACACGCTTGGTAAAATGGGTAACACTAGTCAGTTTTAGAATTCCAATTTTTCCACTTTTTGTAGCTGCTCTAATTTCATCTGTTGTCGCTTTAATATAGCACACGCACGAGTATACACCAATGACTTCACCTAATAAGTATACACTGTTAATAACATTTAGTTTAGAGCATGGAAACAGGCCCTTTGGCCCAACGGATCCACACCAACCATTGATCATATGTTCACACCATTTCTATGTTATCCCGTTTTCTCATGTACTCCCAACACATTAGGGAGAATTTTGCAGAGGCCAATTAACACTAATCTGCACATCTTTGGGATGTGGGAGGAAACCGGTGCACACGGAGGAAACCCACGTGGTCACAGAGAAATGTGCAAACTCCACACAGACAGCACCAGAGGTCAGGATTGAACCCGGGTCTCTGCCGCTGTGAGGCAGCGGCTCTACCAGCTGAGCCACCCAGTTAGTTGGACAATTAGTTGAAATAACTTAAAGATTTACTGCATCGTTCAAATATTTACTTTCAGCTTCTTTATTTACGTCCTTCTGTAGTTTACTTTTACAACTGTCAAAACCCGCTACTTACCTGCTGTAAATGAACGTGGCTGAGTTCAGCAGTGATTTCTTTTTTGAGACCTGATTCAAGGTTGTCTTCTTCGATGGTTGGTCACCAGAATCACTGCCCTCTGTTCACCTACGAGATTCTTTCTGTCCCTTTCTTCGCATACCACTAGATATTTGCTTTCACTCTCAGATTCATATTGACACAGATCTACCATCTCTTCATCTGGTCCATAATAATCAAAGTGTCTGTTTATACTGTATAATTTGCCTTGTAGTACTTTCACTAAATGTCAGTTCCCAAAACACCCCCATTTCCTTGTTCTGTTCTCCGGATAGTTCACAGTGGAAGTAGAAGTTATCTCAGCAATGTTCTCGTGCTTATGTTGATGAGGTGTCGATTATGTGGCATTACTTTCCTCCTGTGCTTCTTTGTTCTTGGTTTCTAGCAATCTCCTCAATCTCCTCCCAGAGACACCTGTCTCTGGATGTTACATCTCTGCAAATCTCTCATTTCAACTCAAGCCCTCAAGCCCAGGTAACTGCCTGGTAAACCTCTGCTGCACACTTTTCCAACTTAATGACATCCTTCCTATAAATGGGCAATTAGAAGTGTGCACAGTACAACAAGCTGCATCATGATCTCCCAACTTAAGTACTCAATACCTTTCCTAATTAAGGCTACTCTATCTGTACTTTCACAGATAAAAAATATGGTTCCTTTATCGTGCAAAAAAAACCTATCCCATTGTACTTTTAGAAAAGGAAGTAAAAAATTCCTACCAGTTTACTCTGCTGTAAAGATCTATGTAGTTCTGGAAGGAGTAATGGGAGTAAGGTTTAATTTGATTTCTCAACATTTTTAGTGGAACTAAAGCATTTATTAAGGAAGTTCTCATTGGTTGAGTCTTATTCACAATGTGTGACATGTACTGTGGTTGACAGGTTATCACTTATAAAGTCAGATGGAATTCTTTTACGAAACATTTTGCTAGTTTCCTGATTATTTCTTATTGATTCCATTAATTTGCCTGGAATGGAAGTAAACCCAATCAATAGGTGGTTTCAGATGTGTCACATCCTCATCATTGAAGTAAGGAATTATTTGTAGTCTTTCACAATTCCTGCACATTTAGTTTAAATTCTTTTCATTTTTAAAGAAACCGTTACAAAGAAAATGTTTTCCTTGAGGACTGAATAAGCAAAACCACTTTGATTTTACTCGAATTAATGAGTGGCAGCATTCCAGAAGCAGCATTAGTTTGGAAGTAGAAACAAGATGGTGTTTACAAAAAAGACACAAAATGCTGGAGTAACTCAGCCGGTCAGGCAGCATCTCTGGAGAGCATGGATAGGTAGGTGACATTTCGAGTCGGGACCCTACTTCAATCGGAATGTTCTCTAGAGATGCTGCCTGACTCGTTGAGTTACTCCAGCACTTTGTGCCTTTGTTTTTCCAACATAAATTTGGTTCTGAAGTGCCATAAATAAACAAATGGCATATTTTAAATATCTGGTAAAAAATTATGGTGTCATATATTTAAGGAAACTGGAGTTAAAACTTGTGAAGGAAAATAAAGAAATGACCTTTTATATTATTCTAAGATGCTGTGAGTCAATTAGGTGCTGTTGAGGTCTAGTAGTTACAGTGTAAACATGCAGGGACAATTGTCACAGAACCAATTTTCACATGCCATGTAATATTGAGCAGATAGTTTAATGTTTGTGTTGATTCAGCAGTAACCATTGAAAACCACTCTATACTTCTTTAAAAAAAAGGTCCACGGGATCTTTTAGATTTGTCAGTAGGGTCTGGGCATTCTCCTCTATTAGCCACTCTACCTTGATTGGAAGCAGAATTGGTAGCAATGCACCGTGGCTACATTCAATGGGGAGTGTTCAGTGGGGTGGACAAGTCATTAGAGATATCTTGTTTTCAGTATTAAAGACTGCAATTAATGCTTTTTAAGGCATACTTCTAATGGGTTTCTTATCTTTCCCAAAGGCTTACACCATACAAGTAATAAGGTTGGGAAGTTTTGACGAAGACAAAGCACTGATTATTCGGCGTTACACTGATTTTGCAAAATTGAATGAAACGCTCCACAAGAACTTCAGGGAGGATATGGGCAAGGTGGTCTTTCCAAAGAAAAGAATCCGGAAAAACTACACACATGAAACCATTGCAAAACGCAGTCGGGCATTCGAACAGTATCTCCAACATATCCACTCATTTTCGGACATTCGCAGGTCCAAAATATTTTTGGAATTTTTTTACCTTCGAGATTTAACGGTGGGTCAAAGATTATTACAGGGAGGTATGTGTGAGAATGCTATGGAGACGTTAATCAATGCTCTTCACTTGCAGCAGAAGTTGTGCTCCTGTGATGCAAGCCATTTACTTTTCACCCTAACTTCTATTTCTGTGTGTTACCAAGAACAAGATCAACTAGAAGAGGCCCAGGCTTACTGCGAGCGGGCCTTGCAGATTATAGAAACCCAGGAAAATCATCCTTTACTCGTGCCTTTACTTCATGCCAACATCAGGCTCTCATGGAAAGTAGCTAAAGACAAACGCCAATCTGAAGCAAAACTCCAGCAAGTGCAGGAGACAGGAGTCGATATTTTAAACCAACCTAGTCTCAAAGAACACCTTATTAAATATTTTTTGGAATGAATTATATACTGCTCCATAATGCAACAGGAAAAAAGATAAACAAAATAAACACTTACATTTATATAGTGCCTTTCATTATTTCAGGACATTTCAAAGCACTTTAAAATCAATGAATAGCTTCTGAAGCATTGTCATTCTTGTAAATTACGATGCATAGCAAGTCCATGTATTAATGACCATCTGAATAACTAGAATTAAACCAGGATAGAAGGGAACTTCCCTCTTTGCTTACAGTGTAATGCTATAAATATTTTACATCCATCTGGGAGAGCACACAGGACTTTGTCATTGTAGGATCGACATCCGTTTTTAGTTCTGGTGGGTGTATGTACCTGCAGTTATTGAAATTTTATCAGAGTCAACTAAACCTATTGGGAAATAATTCTGTCAGTGGGCACTTCATCCCTGTCTTCTTAATTTAGTAATTGATCCTTTTATGAAGTTTGGATAAGTGATGTTGTGGATTTTGGTTCATTAGGGACTACGGAAGATGTAAATTTATTAAAAGGTGCTTGGTTCACGTCACTGATGTTTAATTTAAAGCTTTCCACTGCTAACCTGCTAAGAGACAATAAAAGTCATGAGATCAGCTGAGAATAAAAGTCTCTGGTTTAACTGCACTTCAACAACCATGGTTTGCATTCTTGCTCAAGGGAATAAACAAAATCTATCAGTCTTCAGTTAGAAAATTGGAATTAACTCAGACTAAGTTTTTTTTGGGGGGATGTTGGGGAAACTAATCCCAATTTCCATCATGCTTAATAAGGAAGTAGTTCCTGACATCGCATCCCAACGTCCAAGTATGAATATTAGGTTAATGCCCTTTTTTGGATTTGCCTCTAGAAAATGATTCTGCCCAACCAATCAAATCATAATTTTTCTCCTATGACCACTTTGGGAGTGTTTTCCTTATAATTAAGTTGGGTGAAAGACTAACCCAGTATCATTGCTCATAAATAGGACTTAATGAAGATTAATGAATCATAGATGAATACTTTCTAATTTTGAATACGTTGTTCCTGATTAGACAATTCTTCAGCCATTCTGAATAAACTGCATTAGAAATTGTAATTGCTGCCAAAACACCAATTCATTGTTTTCATTGTCACTTGTTTGTGAAGGGACTATATTTTCCTGTTCTGGATAGTGTTAATACATAACTTCAAAGACTGTTCGTAAAAAGGACACTCAACAGATTATAAAGTTGTGTGGAACAGTCACAACGTGGTGTGATTAGTATATTTTGGTATAGTGATGATCTGGCCATCGCTGTCAAGGTAGTTGCCAGACTGAGCTTTTAATATTGTGAACCAAGGATAAATTTTATTTCCAGCAGAAAACTTGATGTAACAATATCGGGTAATTGTTGGTCAGCGCGGACTCAGTGGGCCGAAGGGCCTGTTTCCATGCTGTATCTCTGAACTAAACAAAATGGCTCTGATACCTGTATTCCTGTGTTGTTATATCTTCAAACAAAAATATGAACCTCAGCAACTTAACTATTTACTGCTAGAGGTGGAGTAAAGTTCTACCATTACATTATTCATACAATGGCAGGTAGTTGTATCAATTGTATCAATTATTATTTCTCTCAATCAACATCAGAAATGGTCAATTTTATTATTTATGATGTTATTTTTGAAGGAGCTTGTGGTCACACCTTCCTTCCTGTTTTTCTACATTTGCAAAATGTTTTTGGCTTTCTGGGAATGGAAATACATTATGTAAATGGAAACTCGTTCTGAAATACGACTTACAGTAGGTACGCCAATAAACTAACTTTTTAAATGAGAATCGTAACTTTAAGAATGGTGCAACCATACCTGATAAGATTACATAATCCTGTTGACAATTGTTTAGGGACATATCGACATAGATTTTAATTTTATAAAGTAAAGTGGCAGATTTAAATGTTTTAGAAAATGTCAATGAAATATTTTGCTATGTACATTAAATATTAAATCACTTTTTAATCACTTATTTGAACTGTAATGAACAAGTTATGAAATAAAAGGAATTCTTAGCACATCTGAAAAATATAGTAAGTGGCAACAGAGTGATTCCTGATTCTTTACTGAAAGTGCTGCAAAGAAACAGTGTATGTTGATTTACAGGAATGTTAAAGTGATTTTCTACAACAATATACCATGATTTTTAGACTGAACAATGAATTTGAGCACATCACTATGGTATTTAAAAAATGCCCAACTGCATTGGTAACATGTTTTTCAAGGCGAAGTTGGGCCATCGACGGGAAGTAGATACACTTGTGCAGGGTCCTCAGGCCACATACAGTAAATCAAATTTCCCCCAAAAAATAATGTAATAAAAAGAAACTGCAGATGCTGGCTTACACCAAAGACACAAAATGCTGGAGTAATTCAGCAGATAACACAGCATTCTAATGAATTTTAGCAAAAAATACTTCTTTCATTGTCACTTACACTATCTTACTCCAAATATGCTGGGTCTGTCAGTAGGTTTGAAGCCTGCTGTTTTTATATAAAGGGTCAGGCTTCACGTAGACTACCATAGTGAAATCCAAATGCACACGTCTTCCAGGAAGGAGCATTGTAAATGTTTATGGTTACTAATTGCTTCCCCCATCCCGTCACCATTAGTTTAGTTTAGAGATACAGCGTGGAAACCGGCCCCTCAGCCCACGCTGACCGATGATCACCCGAACATTAATTCTATTCTACACACCAGGAACATTGTACTGATACCAATTAACCTACGAACCTGCACCTGTGGGGGGAGGGGGAGGGGGGAACCAGAACCTACGCAGTCACATGGAGACTGTACAAACTCCCTTCGTAGACAGGCTCAAACCTGGGTCTCTGGTGTGTAGAATAGCACCACTGCTGTGCACCCTGTTGTCTCCTTATCACCTCCACTATTTCCCCTACCTAGTAGCCTTAACCCAGTCATCATAACCTTACATCCTTCTCCCCAATGGTCCACTGCTGACCAATACTCCCCCTACTGCAATGATTATATCCACAAGGAGATTCTTTTTCCCCACAACCCTTCTACCCTCCCTGCTTCTCCACACTTTGAAATGGACTGTTAACTTTTATTCATCCAAAACCTTGGAACATTGTGTTCAATTTTCATCACATAGCTCCTGGAAAGATGTCACTAAGATTGAAAGAGTACAGAAAAGATTCAAAAGGATGTTGCCAGGACTCACGAGTCTGGGCTATAGGGAGAGGTTGGGCAGCTTTGAAATATATATTCCTTCAAATGTAGGAGACGGAAGGATGATCTTAGAATGTATAAAATCATAAGGGGCAGAAATGGGATGAATTGCAGTCTTTTTCCCAGAATTGGGGAATCACATGTTTAGTTTAGATTAAAGATACAATATGGAAACAGGCCCTTCGGCCCACCAACGACCCCCTGTACTCGTTCTATCATAGGATAGGGTCAATTCAGCACGTCTTCGACAATAGACAATAGGTGCAGGAGTAGGCCATTCAGCCCTTCGAGCCAGCATCGCCATTCAATGTGATCATGGCTGATCATCCCCAATCAGTTCCCCATTCCTGCCTTCTCCCCATATCCCCTGACTCCGCTATTTTTAAGAGCCCTATCTAGCTCTCTCTTGAAAGCATCCAGAGAACCTGCCTCCACCGCCCTCTGAGGCAGAGAATTCCACAGACTCATCACTCTGTGAGAAAAATTGTTTCCTCGTCTCCGTTCTAAATGGCTTACTCCTTATTCTTAAACTGTGGCCCCTGGTTCTGGACTCCTCCAACATCGGGAACATGTTTCCTGCCTCCAGCATGTCCAAACCCTTAACAATCTTATATGTTTCAGTGAGATCCCCTCTCATCCTTCTAAACTCCAGAGTGTACAAGCCCAGCTGCTCCATTCTCTCAGCATATGACAGTCCCGCCATCCCGGGAATTAACCTTGTAAACCTACGCTGCACTCCCTCAATAGCAAGAACGTCCTTCTTCAAATTAGGGGACCAAAACTGCACACATTTGAAATGTGGGAGGAAACTGGAGCACCGAGAGGCAATCCACGTGGTCACAAGAAAAATGGAGAAACTCCCATGCAGACAAGCACCTGTGGTCATGATCGAATCCGAGTCTCTGGTGCTCTAAGGCAGCAACTCTACCACTGCACTACTGTACTACCTCTGCGGGCATAGGTTTAAGATAAGAGGAGAAAGATTTAATATTAACGTGAGGGGCAACCTAGAAGTTTTTCCCACACAGAGGGTGGTACATTTATGGAATGAGCCACCATTGGAAGTGGTTGAGGCAGGTACAATAACAATGTCTAAAAAGGCATTTGGGCACATATGTGGATAGGACAAGTTTAGAGCGATATGGGCCAAATACAGGCAGGTGGGACTAGTGAGATGAGACATTTTGGTTGGTTGGTAAGTGGGGCTGAAGGGCCTGTTTCCTCGCTGTATTACTCCATGTATCATTTTGTACAACTACATGCATGTATTATGAATTCGTAATGCTGCTTTAGTGTGCAATGGTGATAGAATGTAGCAGTTTGTCACAGATTATCTGGGATCTATTTATCTAGAGATGCAAGAGAGGAGTTTGCTGCTGCCTTGATAAAGATCTTTTTATCTTCTCTAGTCGCAGCTGAGATCCCGGAAGATTGGAGAGTCAATGCCATATTTCCTGTATGTAGGGAAGTAGAGAATCATGGGAATTGTAGGCTTGTGAGCCTAACATCAATGATAAGGAAGGTATTGGAGAGGATTCGTCAGGATAGAATTTAGACCCATTTAGAAGAATTGATTGAATTGAAAGATACAGCATGGAAACAGGCCCTTCTACCCACTGAATCTACATCAGCCTTTGACCACTCTTTCACATTAGTTCTGTGTAATCCCACTTTCTCATCCTCTATATAAAAGGTGCAATTTACAACGGCCAATTAACCTACAAACCTGCACGTCTTTGAGGGTGTGGGAGGAAACCAGAGCACAGGGAGGAAAACTACACGGTCACAGGGATAACGTGCAAACTCCGCACAGACAGCACCCGAGGTCAGGATCGAACCTGGGTTTCTGGCGCTGCGAGGCACAGGCTCTACCAGCTGCACCACTTTGTCACCAATGCATTAATTAGGGACAATCAGCATAGTTTTGTATAAGGCAGATCATGTCTTACTAACTTGATCAGGTTTTTATTGAGAGGGTGATGAAGATGATTGATGAGGTTAGGCAGTAGATGTTGCCTACGTGGATTTTAGTAAGGCATTTGATATAGTCCCCCAAGGTAGGCTGATCCAAAATATTCCAATTCAGGAGATTCAGTGACTTGGTTATATGGATTCAGAACTGACTTACGAATAGAAAACAGAGAGTGGTGGTATTGAGGCCGGAGGTCTGTGACCAGTGGAGCTCAGCAGAGATCTGTGCTGGGTCTTTGCTGTTTGTGATATATATAAATGATTCGATTTAAATGTAGATGGGTTGGGTAGAAACTTTGCAGATGACACCAAGATTGCTGGAGTCGCAGACTGTTAGGAAGGCTGTCAAAGCATATCGCAGGATACAGATCATCTACAGAAAAGAGTGGAGAAATGACAGATGTATAATCCAAGCAAGTGTAGTGCTTTGGGAGGTGGAATATAAGAGGAAAACATACAATTAATGACAAGACTATTGATGTGCAGAGGAATCTTGGTGTCCAAATCCAAAATTCCCTGAAAGTAACCACACAAGTAGATTGAGGGGTAAATATATACTTGCATTCAGTAGTCAAAGCATTGAGTCCAAGAATTGGGAAGTCATGATGCAGCTCGATAGGACTTTGGTTGGGCTGAATTTGGAGTATTGCATGCAGTTTTGGTCACTGCAATACAGGTTGTGAGGCTTTGGTACGGGTGCGGATGAGGTTTACCAGAGGTTTAGACGGTGGCCAGGGGTGATGGTGGTGCAGGCAGCTATGCAGTGGCATTTAAGTGACTTTCAGATATGTGCATGGAACAGCAGAAAACTGCCTCCGCTGTTTAGGTGACAAAGGAATAGTTTTAGTATCATAAAAACAGGAAATGCAGAATGAAGAGGGGTCCCAACCAAATATTCACCTAGTCGTGTTCTCCAGAGATGCTGCCTACCCACTGAGTTACTCCAACACTTTGTGTCCTTTTGTGTAAACCAGGATTTGCAGTTACTCATTTCTGCAGAATTATTCACTTGTAGTTTAAAAAAAAGATAAAGGAAATAATAATAAAATAGTTAAGTAGTTTCAGTTAAATAGCACCCACATGCTCATTTTGATCTTGTAATGTAAAGGGGCTGTCCCACTTGGGCGACCTAATTGGCGAGTTGAGAAGAGTTTGAAAAAATGAAATGTTGAAGACCTCCTTCGAATACGTAGAAAACCTCCTTCGACCTCCTTCGACTATATTGAAGACCAGCTTTGACTAACTACGACTAGCTACGACTAACTTCGGGAAGATTTGACACCGAATAGTAGAGAGTGAAGACGACCTCCTTCGATCTCCTTCGACCTCCCTTCGACTATGATGAAGACTATCTGTGACTACCTTCGACTATCCTCGATTACCTATGAGTAACATGCCGACCTACTACGACCTACTATGACTAAACCTACGAATAAAAAAAATATCGATTTTTTCCATGGCGACCATTTTTTACTCGCGGGCATTTTTTAACATATTGAAAAAAACGCCAAGACCTAGCTGAGGCCTCAAGTACGGGGAGACCACTCTCGATCATGAAGGAGAGTTACTAAGACCTCCTACAGCCTCTTGTCGGCTGCGAGTATGAGTCAAGGGCAAACTCGCCAGAACTCGCAGATTAGGTCGCCCAAGTGGGACAGGCCCTTAAAGCACTTAGCACTAAAACAGCAGCAATGGTCTTAGCTCCAAGAATGAATGAAGTGCCATTTAATTTTGTATACACCTTACTCACTCTTTGCACAACGTTTGTGTAGAAAGTAGATATTGTTCTACACTGACAGACAACAACAGTGTCACAAACCAGCTGAATGTTAAATCATGTTTCAGTGCATTGTAGCGATCATTTACGATACCATAAACCACTAAAATAATCGAACCCGCAGTTTTCCAAGAAAATTTTATTGCATTGAGGTTCTTTGCACCTCTCCAAACAATGGCCAAATGATTTAGTGACTCAAGTCACAATACATTACATTTCCAGATTCAACATTATTCCTGTTTTTTTCCCCAATAGAATCCTTGAGCAAAAGTCCTTATCATGTCTCTGATAGGAGTTAAGAAATCTTTGGTAAATTGAATGTAGCTTCCCATTATTTCCTATAGAATATATTCCGTTTGGTAGCTTGCACTGGTGGTGGAGTGGAGGAAGAGTCAGAGGTAGTTCACTGACCAAGCTCACCGCAAGGTATCCAAACAGATCCGGTTCAATAATTGTTGATCATCAGTCAGTTTCAGAGAGGATGCAGTTCCTCGACCATGATCATATAATCTCAGCCATGATTGAATGTATGGAGCAGATTCGAGGGGCTGAATGGCTTATTTATGATCTTACTGGTTTGCCCCTGGTGGGACATTGTTGCTCTCACCCAGTGTCATCATTGCCAAGCAGCCAATTCACAAGTAGCCTATTGTTCTCACGCTGGCAGCTTGATGACAGTCAGTGATACTGCATGGTGTGCTTATATGTCCAGTCCTGTCATGATAAGTGGAATGCACTCCCCATCCTTTGATGTAATAAGAATCAGTTTAAATTAACTACTGTAGTGAAGTAAAAAACATAAAATGATGGGAAAACCCAGCAGGTCAGGCAGCAACTGTGGAGGAAATGGATAGGTGATGTTTTGGGTCAGGACCCTTATTCCAACTTTTTTTGGGGTTTATGAGTGACAAATTATTCTAGGT
The DNA here is from genome assembly GCA_963514005.1 of Raja brachyura. The sequence goes on from OY740802.1 coordinate 22,236,903, forward strand.
AGCAGAGGAGGTGGGGAAGGGCAATGGGCGGGACAAAGGGAAATTCTCTGATTTAATTAATTAAATTAAATTAATCCACAATTAGGTTTCTTTACCTGTAATGTATTGCTAATATTGTAACATTTTTGTGCAGTTGTACAATCTGGCCTACTGGGACTTGCCAAATGACACGCATGAAAGGTAAAAAAGAGATGGCAAGCAAAAATATGGCAAGTTATTTAACGTTGAAGAATTAGACAAAGTCTTGCAGGCTGAAACATAACTGTTCCTCAAGCTTGAGGTGGGCATTGCAACAGTGCAAGCAGTCACCGAGAGATTAGAATGGCAGTGGGATGGTGAATTAAAGTAACAGGCATCTGGAGGCTCAGGACACTCCTGCAGACTGAGCATGGGTGTGCAAAGCAATTACCCAAACTATGTGTGTTTAATGGTTCACCCTGCATTCAGTTTAGTCAAAGAGTGAGTGAAGAAATACCATCTCAGTCTCAAAAAACTTGGCACATGGACCAGACTTTGGAAATGGCGCCAAATCGTTTTGCACATGTGAAAAAGTTCACTTTAAACAAACAAAGACAAATAGTTAAGACCATATAAAGCTTTAATCTTTAACGTCCGACGGGTGTGGTTTTAGAGACCCAAAGGCAACAGTGGTACGTCTGAGTTCTGCAGCAACACACACAGAAATACCAGAAAACCGGGGTTAATATACCCCCAGACTCAATATCAATTGCATGAGGTAATGTCCCAGGAAACATCAGCCACCTCCATCAGCCATATGGAGTTGTTTTTCACTCTTTGCAAAAAGCCAGGCATTCCAATGGCATAGCTACATCCCCCCACCCCGGCCCCTTCTTATCTGATTAAACTGTTCAACACGTAAAAAACCTTGTGAACTATTAAACGTACGTAAAAAACCTTATGAATCATTCAACTTACAAAAAAAAACGTGCCATGATATTTGGCCAAGTGTCCCACAATGCAATAGCAATTGCCTTTTTACAACAGGTAGGCTTAAATATGACGGCAAACGATAATTGTAATTACCTCTTTCACATGTGACAATATAGCACCATTGAATCATTGAAAGACTGGCCCCATATTCTGAGTCCCTGACCCCTGGCTCCAGACATCCCTGCCAGCAGAAGAATTACAACCCTGGATTGGCACATTCGATTATAATCGTGAGCATAGTGAATTATAACAGTTATCTTTTCCAAGGTGTGTATGCACAAGTAATATTTTTCATTTTACAATAGTTATCTTGCTACTTAACAAATTATGATACTTAATACTAAAAATAATCGATTAACATCTTCAGGTTTTCATCACAGCTTGCTTTCAGCAGGATTTGGTTTCACATAAAAGACTCCTTCTTGAGCACATGAAACAGCCAAAACTCCATTTTGTTTCCAGAAGCGACCCTGTACCAGACCTCTGCATCCACCTAAAGAAAGACCAGTAAAAATAAATCATGAGCAAAAAGCATCTATTCCAACCTTTACAGAAAATTAGCACTGAGAAACTAATCTTCAGTTTAGTTTTAGTTTTAGAGATAGGGCAAGGAAACAGTCCTTTTGACCCAACGTGTCCATACTGACCAAGCCCGTTCACACCAGTTCTATGTTATCCCACTTTGTCATCCACTGCCGACACACGCGGGGCAATTTACAGAGGCCAAATATCCTATAATCCCGCACGTCCTTGGGATGACATGGTCACAGGGAGAACATGCAAACTTCACACAGGCAGCACCCGAGGTCAGGATCGAACCAAAGTCTCTGACACTATGAGGCAGCAGCTCTACCAGCTGCACCACTGTACTGTCCGTTATTACTACTCCCTCCCATTATTTCTCCTCTCCAGGATCTGGAAACTCCATGAGAAAGCACTTAAGATCAAACATGAATCAAATGTCCATGTTCATGTTACAAGAGCACGTTTATCCTTCCCTGTATCCTCTTTGGCAATCCTTTGAAATCAGGTCCAGGTGTGTACCCAGACCCAAGGGTAAGGAACACGGACCAGTGTGCAACTGGAGGCGGCTTCCAGGAATAATGCCAGGTATATAGACAGGAGATGAGCATAGCCAGCGAGTGGGTAGAAAGCAAGTAGGTGAGCTCCCATGCTTTAGCCTGCCTGTGTGCTTCTTTACCAAAGACAATTAACCTACAAAATTGTATGTTTTTGGAGTGTGGAAGGACACCAGAGCACCCGGGGAAAATCCATGCGTTTACGGGGAGAAAGTACAAACTGCGTTCCGACAGCACCCATGGTCAGGATCGAACCCATGTCTATAGTGCTGTAAGGCAGCAACTCTACCGCTGTGCCACCATGGTGCCCTTTGGCAGAGAACAAGAACTCACCACAGTGAGTGGTACAGAGAGTGAACAGTGCGTGAACAGTGCACAAAGCCACTCAGTGAAATACTTTTACAAAGGATATGTTAATCAATCTTAAAAAGTAAAGCATGCAAAGCATAGTTCTGTGCAAGTGGAAGAATACAGCAAGATGTTTAAACTGACCAGACCAGGGACTCTCGCATTCAAACAACATCCATTCATCCGATCGGAATGGAGCATGGAACCACATTGAGTGGTCCAGGGATGCCATGAAGTTTAACTTGAACTGGGCGTGGGGTAGTAATGCAGTTTTCAGGAATGCGTAGTCAGAGATATAAGCAGCAATACCGCAATGCAGCTTCATGTTCCCTTCACCTTCAAGATAGTTGCACAAAAATATTTGTTATTTTTAAGAAGGCTGCCATTTCAATGTCGCCATAGTTATTTAAACAATATGAAAATTAAATGAGAGGATTCAATTTTATTTAGCATCTTTCACATCAACAGATTTCACACTATGAATAATTACCGTAGATAAAACAGGTAAATAATTAGTCCCATAACCAGCAATGACAGGAACAACCAATTCATCTTTTGGAAGTTTTGGATCAGGAGGAATGTTGACTAGGTTACCAAGACAATTCTTTTGACTATTTTGTGGGATATTTCATAGACAGCAGAGAAAAACCACAAAGGACAAGAGTCTGACATATCCTTGATTTGGCCGTACTGTAATTCCAAGTCTGAATTGGTTTGACCTCTAACTATCTGGAAGTGGGCTTGGCAAGCATTGTATTTGTAACAGGCTGCTAAAACAAAACTAACCTAGATGAAGCAGCGTATGGTAATCTTGTTATTGAATTTAGATGAAACAAAGGCACGCTAATTGACCAGAATTATCATGCCGACGCATTCATTCAGCCAATGTTATCAATTCCATCAAGGTTGCTGACATGTCACAATTCAGTGGGTCAGACCCACCAGAGATGGTGCAGCAGAACTGTACATTCAGGAGGTGCGACATAGAGACCTCCACATTGATTCCGCACCCTCCAACATCTCATGACATCATGTCGGCAGGGGGTTCGGCAACCCCATTCTCACTACCACACACCCCTTTGCTTCAACTGATGAACCAGTATTGTACATGATGGTCAGTGTCTAGATGAAGCACTGAATTTATCAAGTCCAATGCCCATCTCTAGCATTGACTCTTGGTCAGCATGTCCAAGCTGATCAAGTCCTGAAGGATATAATTACTGGATTGCATTTATATAATCCAATTTAGCAGTTATGTTGGAAATTCATCCATTTGCAGTGGTATTGAAATGGTGGTTCACCACAGTTCCACTTTCACATTGGGGAAACATCATACGATGAGCATTTAAAATATAACCACTTCATATGACGTGTTAAAATATAACCTCAAAGTCCACATATCCTTCACCTGAGAACCAAGACAGTTCAATAAGCGCAGTTCAATAAGGGAACGCCCGGAGAACTATTGCAAATAGCATAAACTTGGTAAACCTACAAAGTACTTACTTGCAGGCTATTGCCATGACTAAATAATTGCACTACCAACAGACAATATAGGCCAAACTAGATTCAGCTATTAGAAACATAATGAACTGGAATTGCTGGAATATTGAGCAAAACACAATGTGCTGGAGTAACTCAGTGGGTCAGACAGCATCTGTGGAAGGAATGGATAGGTGATGTTTTCATCATCCTACTAGTTCCACTCGGGAAGAGATAACTGATCCCTTACAACTTGTTTATGTGACATTAGATATCATCACGATGTCCCAGCACCTACATAAAGTTAAATGTCATTATTTTATTTTCCGGCCATGTGATATATATGTATTAATTAATCGTACGTACTGCCACCCCAAAAAGCAGTGCCTTAAGGTATGAACTGCAACTTTCTAGTAAAGATATTAAGCGCACGATAAGATATTGAACATCTTTCTTCTGATTATTTAGTTCATTCTTTTGCAGCATGCCATTATTCTATTCAAACATTTGAAAATGACAACTCCTTATGAATCAATCTAGTACTTCAGCCAAACATTTGAGGGATTTAGTTTTGGAATATTTTGTCAGAAGCACATAGAAATCTAGCATGAATAGCAGGAAAACATAAAGTGAAATAATCCTTAAAGCAAGTCGTCAATCTTACCAATGTAACCACAAGCTCTGACCCAGAAACACTGTACAGGTTCCTTGGATTCACGCTTGTAATAATCTCGTGGATTAATGGGTTTGATCTCAAATGGGACATCTTCGGCTACTAATTTGGACAGACCCGCTTTAAAATTCTCTGTTAAGTCCGGATCTCTAAAAGAGAAACAGAACAAAATATGCAGCCACACTTCCAAAATGATGGAACTTGAAGCAGAAGACATCAAGCTTACACTCCTTTCAAACAATAATGTGCAAATGTAATAATCACAATGAATGGTTTATCATGCAATATACAAGTTACTCAGCAGTAAACCTCTCTGTGATATCAGAAAGTTGTTCAAAGGCATACATAGAGACATATACATGGGAACAGAACCTTCAGCTCACTGAATATATACCAACCTTCAACCACACATTTACACTATCCTTTATTTTGTTCTCTCCCCTCATTCACATTAAATCCCCACCAGCGCAAATCCAGTTCCCGAGCCCCTAACATAATCCATGCTGAAATGAAGGACAACTACACTGCTGGATATAAGACATAGAGTGATACAGTGTGGAAACAGACCCTTCGGCCCAACTCGCCCACACCAGCCAACAATGTCCCATCTACACTAGTCCCACTTGCCTGCGCTTGGTCCATATCCCTCCAAACCTGAACTATTTCTTAAACGATGGCATAGTCCCAGCCTCAACTACCTCCTCTGGCAGCTTGTTTCATACACGCACCACCCTTTGTGTGAAAAAGTTACGCCCCGGCTTCCTATTAAATCTTTTCCCCTTCACCTTAAACCTATGTCCTCTGGTCCTCGATTCCCCTATTCTTGGCAAAAGACTGTGCATCTACCCGATCTATTCCTCTCATGATTTTGTATACCTCTATAAGATCTCCCCTCATCCTCCTGCACTCCATGGAATAGAGACTCAGCCTACTCAACCTCTCCCTATAGCTCACACCCTCCGGACCTGTCAAAATCCTCGTAAATCTTTTCTGAACCCTTTCAAGCTTGACAGTATCATTGCAGGAATTTATGATGTAGGATGTCCAGACCTACCAAAATGATTCTCAAGTTTATCAGGTTCCTCAAATGTTTACCCAAGTACCTTTTACAATTTCAAATCATTCCAGACCCACATTGTTCGTAGAATGAAAAGATAATTTCCTCACACCCCTCCTACATCTTTGTATTAATTAACTTAAGTCAATGCCACTTCGATGTTGCCTTCTCTTCTAATAAAAATAGATCATTTCTGCTCACCCTTTTTAGGTGTCTGATAATTCTATTCACTATGTCTTTCTTATTCTGTAGAACCAAATTCTAGTCAGTCTCTCTTCGTAGCCATATTTAATTAGCCTTGGCATGACAAACAGAAGCAGAAGTAGGCTTGATCACATCTGATCTTTTACTTAGGCACAATTTCCAGCCCTAACTAATGTCAAGATTTCATGTTCCGGCATAATGGCGGGCAATCACAATTGAGCGAGTCCCTTGAGGAATATAGAGCATGTAGGAGAGTATTAAGGAGGATATTAGGAGACCGAGAAAGGTCATGAAATATCCTTGGCAGGTAAGATTAAAGAGAACCTTAAGTCATTCTGCAAGTGTATTCGGAACAAGCGGAAATTTATGTGTGCAGCCAGGAGATGTGGTGAGGGCCTAAATGAATACTTCTTTCTGTATTCATCAAGGATGGTGTGGAGATCAGTGAACTCTGGGAGGAGTATGTTGATAGTTGAGACCAAGTATGTATAAAGTAGTTGAAGGTGTTATGATATCTTGGAATGGATAAAAGGCGATAAAGCCTTAGAACTGGATGTTCATCCAAAAATGTTATGGAAAACAAGAGTGGAGTTTGCTGAGTCCCTGATGGAGATGGTTTTTTTCATTAACCACAGATGAGGTACTGGAGGATAGCTAATGTTCTTTTATTTAAGAAGAGCGTCAGGGATAAACCAGGTTGGTTAGCCTTACATCAGTCAAAAGGAAATTATGAGAGAAAATTCTAAGAGACAGGATTTATGTTCATTTGGAAAGGCGAGGCTAATTATAGAGATCGTCAAACTGGATTTGTGAGGAGAAAATTCTCTCACCAATTTGATAGCAATTGTTTTGAGGAGGTACCCAAGGAGGTTAATGAAAACTTGGCTGTAGATGTTGTTCATCAGGACTAGAGTCACAGAAAATTTTAGAATTCAGTAAATGTGGGGCACAGTATTGATAAGGAATAGGGAGATATTACACAATAGTAGGTAAAAGCAGACTATAAGATATGTAAAAAGGGAATGTATTCATTCAAGTTAAAGTGAATATCTTACACACCGCCAGAGGAAAAACTACAATGGGGCATAGGAAATGGTACAAATATCTTCTACTTTCACAGAAAACAGGGAACTCCCAGAAATGGAAGTGAATTCAAGATCCAGAGTACATAAAGACCTCAAAGTAACTAGTGTTAGTGAAAACAATTGGTAACGGAGAATTGAATTCTGAAAATTGTCAACTTTCAAGAAGCCTTCAATAAAAAGCCACACAAGAGAATACTGAACACAATCAGTGCATTGTATAAGGGGTAACTCATTGGTGCAGACTGAGGATGGTTTTCAGATAGAATAAAATAATTTTTCGTTCTAGAGGTTGTGAACATTAGGGTGGCACAGGGATTGATGCTGGGTTTCCACCTATTCACAACTGATATTAAATGAGGGATTTCCAACTTTTGATATAATACCAAGTTGAGTGGCAATGGCATTCGTAGGCAGTGAAGAAAATGCAAGGTGGTTTCAGGGGGATATATATGGGTTAAATGAATGGGCAAGGATATGGCAAATTGAAAATCTGGAAAAATTGAAAGTCAATCACTTCAACTGAAAAAAGTAGAAAGAGAATGTTTAAATTGTGACAGATTGAAAGGCATTTGTGTTCAGAGCAACACAACCACCCCTATATACAAATCATATACTTAACACACAGAGAAAGCAAACAGAAGGACAAATTATGAGCAACACCGCAAGTTGGAGGAACAGCACCTCATATTCCGCTTGGGGAGTCTGCATCCTCTGGGCTTAAACATTGAATTTTCTCAATTCTGTTAACCCAGGCTGCCTCCTCCCCTTCCCACCTCTCCCTCAGCCCTCAGGCCCTGGCATTCCTTCTCTCTCTATCTCTCCCCCACCCAAGTCACACTAGCTTCTCATTTTCACACTTCTAACTGCTTACAATGGCCTGTTTCCTTTATCATCGATACTTTTTTGCATATCTTTCATTCATTGTTCTTTATCTCTCCACATCACCGTCTATATCTCTCGTTTCCCTGATCCCTGGCCAGTCTGAAGAAGGGTCTCAACCCGAAACGTCGCCTATCTCCTTCGCTCCTTAGATGCTGCTGCACCCACTGAGTTTCTCCAGCTTTTTGTGTAACCCTCGATTCTCCAGCATCTGCAGTTCCTTCTTTAACAGGACAAATTACTCATTGGTCTGTGTTGCAAGAAGATATAAACTAAATATATCTTACTCCAATTATATAGGGCCACGCCTATATTGTGGACAGTTCTGATCACCCTACCTAATGATATAATTGCCATAGAGGGCGAGCACCAAACGCTCATGAGATAGATTCCTAAATAGCAAGTTTATCTAGTGCAAGAAAATGTAAATTCAGCCTATAGTCTCTAGAGTTTAGAAGGATGAGAGTTTATCACATTGAGACATATAAAATTCTAACAAGACTTGATGATGTAGAAATTGTATTAATGTTCCCTCATCTGGGGTGTCTTGAACAAACATCATAATCTCAAAATAAGACATTAGCCATTCAACACTGAGGTAAAGAGACATTTATTGGCTTAGTCATGTTCAAGATTAAGTTCAGATTTTTAGATATTAAGGGAATCGAGAGATGTAGGTTCGTTGAGTAAAGTTTGCACCGGCATGATCTTCCTGCATAGTGGAACAGGTTCAAGAGGCTGAAAATCCTACGTTGCTTTTTCCTATGTTTTTATGCAGTTGAAGCTATGAAGAATACTTCTTACCTTGATGCAAATTAACTACTATACCTTAAGCATTTCTCAATTAGCTCTTCTTCTGTCAATACATTTTCAGGGGCAGGAACAACAGGCATGGTAAACTGGTGCTGAATTGGACTTTCGGTTTTCTTATGGAAAGAGGCCTGGCAGATTAAGATCAATTGTCCATGCTGGATGGCTTTCACAGAATGGACAGAAAAGCTCTTACCATCCCGAATATGATCAACTTGGTACAGAACTGGCACATTGGGATCACCTGAAATAGCAACAAACCACAATACTGAAGCATAATTTGTAATAAACAATCAGTGTAAAAGGCAATATCACTATTAGGCACTATTACATCAATAATGTGCACCAAAAAGATAAAGCTTGAATTGTAACAAGACCATTAATGCATTTAAAAGATCAGGACATATGGGACTACCTTTTAGGATGCAAAAAACATATGTCAATGATTACTGAACTCCAGCAACTGCAATAAAACTCACTTCAGGCAGACACCAGCTTACCATCTATACACTTCTGTTGTGTTTCTGATAACATTCCAAAAACATTCTTCTCCACCATATCTACCTGCAATGCCATTTTAAGTAACTGTGCTCTTCTGCTCCTCAATCCCTCTGTTCTCCACACTCCCCAGGGCCCTAACATTAATTGTAAAGATCCAGCCCCGGTTTGGCCTTGCCAAAATGTACCACCGCACAATTGTCAGAATTAAACTCCATTGGCCATTCCTCAGCCCACTTGCCCAGATAATCACGATCCCAGTGTAGTTTTTCAGGACTATTTTCTCAGTCGATGATACCACCTATTTTACATGCCTTATACATTCTCATACAAGTTGTTGATATGGATCTAATCTTCCAGGGCAACCTACCACGCAGAGCCCTTTTGAAAGACCTTGCTGAAGTCCATGTGGACTACAACTATACTCCAGCCCTCGACAACCTTCTTGGCTACCTCTTCAAAAGACTCAATCAAATTCATGAGACACGATCTCCCATGTACAAAACCATGCTGACTATCCCTAATCAACCCTTGCATATCCAAAAAACATGTAAACCTTATCCCTCAAAATCCTCCCGAGTAACTTTCCTACCACATATGTTAGTCTTATTGATCAATAGAATGCAGCTAACAATGGCTGTAAATATCTTGTGCAACATAAAACACATGCATTCAGAGCTACTTCAGAGAAATTAAAGGCAATAGGTTTGTGTCTTACCTGGTCGTACAAAGTAACAATGCAACGAATGGACTAAAAGGTTTTCAGGTACAGACATTGCAGCTGCTACTAGTGCCTGCCCTACTATCTGCCCTCCGTATAACAGGCGGCGTTTTGGAATCCAGTGATGTGTTCCTCTAAACGAAAAGGATTGTGTACAATACAGTCAAAATACCAAATAATCAATTTTATTTGTAGTTGTTGATAGGATTCCAAATTAGACACCTATATAGTTCACCACATGCATACAGTACATTCCTTCACAAATGCTATGATGGAAAGGTATAATGCAGTGGCTGGTAATCTTATTGTGTGATCAGATATTAGGTTTAAAAACTCCAGTAAAAAAACTCAGCTGGTCAGGCAGCATCTGTAAAGAGTTAATGTTTCTAGTTGATGATCCTTCTTTGGATCTGGGTAAATTGAAAAAATAGGCATGTTTAAATTTCTGGAGAAGGCAGAAGAATACAAAAGACAAAGGTGTCCATGATCCAGTGGTTGTACTTAATCCTACATGGTGAGTTTCAACAGCTGTTCGACCGTGGGGAGCACAGTTAGTCCAGGAGGGATGTGGATAAAGAGTCACTCATATTTTTCCCTCCGAGCACTGTGGTGGGTCTGGTTATCTGCCGATCTTTGGCTAAAGCCATTACTGGAAAACATAGCCCTCCTTTCAGTAACTGGCCAACTTATTTCCATAGTACAGGCAGTCTCCAGGTTAGGACAACGTTCGATTCCTAAGAATTATTCATAATGCTAATGGTTCGTAAATCCGAAACGAAGTGTGGGAGGGGATCACAGAGATAGTTATGACAAGACAGCGAGCAGGAACAGAACAGCAGCTGCCAGCCGGTCCTACTGAGACAGTGTGTGCGCAAGTGTGTCTGCCCACCGCTCCCAGATCTGCTCGGCTGGACCCAGCCCTCAATTATTGTATCTCAGATGGGGTGGGGAGAAGGCAATGCAGAAATGCCTCATTCCCACCCAGCATAAGATGCCTGCAGTCCCGTAGTGAAAGGCAAATCTATCCTGTTTGTCTCCTAAATGCATATTCAGATGTACGGGATGTCCACAAGCCAGGGGTTCCTAACCCGGGGAGGACATGTATTCGTGGGGACAAACAATTGTGTCTGAGATTTCTAATACTTCTAGCCTACAGTGAATTGGGGTTTGACATTGTTAAGGTAGACGCAAAATGCTGGAGTAACTCAGCGGGACAGGCAGCATCCCTGGAGAGAAGGAATGGGTGACGTTTATGGGTCGAGACCCTTCTTCAGACTGATGTCAGGGGAGGGGGCGGGACAAAGAGAGAATGTCGTCGAAGACAGTAAAAGTAGTGGGAGAACTGGGAAGGGGAGGGAATGGAGAGAGAAAGCAAGGGCTATCTGAAGTTAGAGAAGTTAATGTCCATACCGCTGTGGTGTAAACTACTGAAGCGAAATATGAGGTGCTGTTCCTCCAATTTGCAAAGGTCAGATTGGGAATGGTAGGGGGAGTTGAAATTCTGAGCCATCGGGAGATCAGGTAGGTTAAGACGGACTGAGCGGAGGTGTTCAGTGAAACAATCTCCGAGCCTGCGCTTGGTCTCACCGATGTAGATAAGTTGACCACTGGAACAGCGGATACAGTAGATGAGGTTGGAGGAGGTGCAAGTGAACCTCTGCCTCACCTGAAAAGACCATTTGGGTCCTTGGATGGAGTCGAGGGGGGAGTTTAAGGGACAGGTGTTGCATCTCCTGCGGAAAGTACCAGGGGAGGGGTTGGCTTGGGTTGGAAGGGACGAATTGACCAGGAAGTTTTGGAGGGAACGGTCTTTGCAGAAAGCGGAAAGGGGTGGAGATGGGAAGATGTGGCCAGTAGTGGGATCCCGTTGGAGGTAGTGAAAATGTTGGAGGATTATACCCTGTATGCGACGACTGTTGTTGTTTTTTAGTATGCGTTAAATGTATGTTTTAGTGTTCTTGAGCTTGTTTTATGTGGGGGGGTGGGGGAAACTTAAAAAAATCTCGCACCTCGATTGAGATGCAATTTGTTTCTGTATCGTATCTTCATCCGCACTGCAGCCTAACATCGAGGAGCTGGCGGCCTCTACTGGAGATCGATTTTGGGAGGCCCAACCACGGGAGCCTAAGGACTTTAACATCATGGGGCTCGCAGTCCCTGGTTAGAGACCGTCTTCGGGAATTCCAAGCCACAGGAGCTTCGATCACCCCAACGCTGGAGCTTCGATCACCCCAACGCTGGAGCTTCGATCGCCCCGACACAGGAGCTTTGATCACCGGCTGCGGGAGCTTCAATTGTCCAGACTGCGGATGGTTCAACTTTATTGCCTTCCATCACAGTAAGGAATGTGGGGAATCCGCTGTGGTGGATGTTTATGTTAACCTTTGCGTAGTTGTGTGTCTTGTTGCTTATTTTAGTATGGCTGTATGGTAATTCGTGTTTCAACTGTACCTTAATTGGTACACGTGACAATAAACAGACCTTTGAACCCTTTATATATGATTAGGCAAACATTCTTGGGAGTGGATTATTGGCCATGTTAAATATTATGTAAAAAATCATGATCAAAATGATGGGTCCAAACAAGGTCCAAAAGTGAATATTTTTCTATTTCTATATTTCCTATTGTTGATACTGACTGTTGTATTTCAGTAACTCAGTGTGTATAATATTTCCCCAAATAAGGTAGAACACAGCAGATGGATGCACAATCAATGCCTGCTTCTGCAGCATGCTGTAAATTGGCACTAGAGTGTGCAGATGATTGATAGGGAGATTTGATGGGAATAAGGGGGGGATAAAATGGATTATTGCAAAAATATATGGACACTGATCGGCACAGACCTAGTGGCACATTTCTACGATGCATCTCTTTATGACTCAACCACATTTGTTGAGCCATAAATACCTGCTGCATCCAATTAGCAAGATATTTGGAAAAATCTGATTCTTCTCTGTAGGTATGTTACAAAACTTACCTTCAGCGGCGCTGCAGATCTGTCACTGGCCTTGTGCGCGACTTTGGCGCCTTTCCTTGCCATCCGGAATTATATTTTCTCGGAGTGCGAGCTTTTGCTAAAGATTCGTCCGACTGCCGGTAAGTGATTTTTTATTTTTTTATTTTTTTAAAATCAGCCAACTATTTCAGCGCTGCAGTAAAATAAAAATTAGCTCCTAATGCCGTGAACGCCGACAACGGGGACGGATTTTACGTAGGGGACAGGTAAAGAAAAGCTGTTTATTTTTTCATATAAACTTGCTTGTTTAGATGACCTTATCAACATTTCATGTTGCGAAACGGTGATTTATTCCACATTTTAACCCGGCAGTATTTTTCCTGCCGATATTGGGTTTAAATTCACCGCAACCGCAACGTTCCAATCCATCGCGTTCCAGAAAATCCCACTCGCAAGCCGATTTAAATGGCCATTAATTTACGGGCATTAAACACTAAATTCATTCAATTTGGCCTATAAATTAATGACAATTAGATTTAAAAATCATGTTATATTGTGAATTCTTGTGTGAATGTTATTTGAACACTTAGGCTTTTAAAAAAATGTTAATATTTTCTTAAGAAATGGATAGATGTTTAGATCTAGTGGTTGAATTTTGTAATTAGCTGCAATTGGGTAACTAACTAATTATGTACTTTAATTTCAGGTCATCCAAGTAAGATTGTTTCATATTTGTTTCAGAATGCTTCAATCAATAATAACTGAAAATTTATTTCAGTTCTCTTAATTTTTAAGAAAGATGGGCTTTTGACTGTCCTCGATCACAACTTTTATGTTAAGTCAATGGAAAAGCAATAGGGAACAAGATGCTAATTTCCGAGTATGAAAATGGCCATAACGTTTTAATACTGAAGATATGAAAGTGAATTACGTGTCAAATTAAACTTCTTTTTATGCTTTATCTGATGGGATAAATTGCAGACTTGATTTTTTAAATCTCAAAATTTTGTAACATTGCTATTCTATGGAGTGTAGAAGTTCATGAGGATGGCTCTGTTGGAAGTGAAATTTATATTTCCAGGATTGATTGGAGAAGCTGAATGTGCGCTTGGTGCAGAGAAACTTAACAGGAAAATAGATAAAAGACGCATAATATTTAAAACGTATTTTAAAAGATTCAACCAGATTATGAGGTCTGAAGTCACAAACAGACAAATGTAGCAGATAACCTGGTATTTTCATTAAGATTTTCATTTTAACTCTTTAACTGTAATAACTTTTCTCTCTAGACAGGTGGTCCAGAATTCTGGCTGCTTACCCAATAACTTAACCACAATCCTGATCTACCTGCAGTTTCAAAGAAAGAAGGGTCAAGAAGAAATTTAAAGTGATTGGCAAGGACACAAGAGGAAAAGTTTTCCTTATAACAAAATCAAGTTGCAACAGTGTAGTAAGCATTGCCGAAAACTGGTAGCTGCAGATTCAATTGTAGATTTCAAAAGCAAATAAGATGATTATTTGAAAATAAAACATTTGCAGGACTACGAAGGAAAAGCAAATGAGGCTGACAGCATTACTTGACAAACAGCTGGCATGGGCACCAGGATTCATTGCTCTCCGAGCAAATCTATATAAACAAAAAGATGTTCCAATCATTTGCATCTCACTCGGAAGTGTTCATAATTTGGACACAAATCCTCGTGGCATTCAGTGCGACCTAATCACAAGAGGCCATTTTCAAATGAGTTCAAGTATTTTCCACTCAGGGAATTGCATCCGAAACTTCGACTAAGTGGGAGGTCAAAAGTAAACCCATAAAGTCACTGACTAACCTACCTGTAAAGGTCAACTTCCAACCTCTCCAAACTTAGGATACTGGTAGCTACTGCATTCTGTAAATCCCGATCCGGGTGGGAAGTCTGGCAGCCACTGGGAATGATGCCAGAAGGCAGATTGCCCCTACATTTTCCCTGGATCATCGGCTTGGGCACTACAGTGGCTTGGGCAATGATCCCCGAGATGGGACTGTCCAAATTGATGTCGCTGCTCACCAAGATCCTCCCATCTGGGCAACCGTTGCTGCCGATCGAGGCTGGACTGTCCAAACATCCCGCCTGGGGTTTGGTCAGTGGGGCTGCAATACTCGGGATATCCTTCTGCACCACAGCCTGGCTTTCTGGGCAGTGGCCCGCATCTCTGCTGGCCGAGTCTGGATTGCCCGGTGGGTTACCCTGCGCCCAAGACACAGCGGTAGGAGTGTCAGGGGGGCTCTCCTGGGATATGGTCACTGGAGAGCCTGAGCAGCCCGGCAGAAGCCGGGGCACCGAGTCTGCACTGTTTAGCCGGTCCCCCTGAACTCTGGCCAGTTTGCTTGAGTAGTTTCCAGGAGCCCTGGTCGCTGAGGCGGAAGTGTTTGAACAGGTGGCCCGGGCGCTGTTAGCCGAGGATGGGTTCTCTGGCCATTCCTCCCCTACCTGTTTCCCCTCGAGAGTCGCCATAATGCGAGACGCCCAGGACAGTAACAAGCCAAACAAGCGTTTGACGGACAACCTGTTGCACCAATCGGGGGCCAGAGTGCACCGTTCTCCGATTCCATGCAATCACAGTAAAGCGACGAAGATGAGCACGTCTGTGCATTGGGCAGCAGATACAGGAGGTGGGTCTGACTGTTCAGGAGATAGAGCCGAAGTGCTAGCAGCTGGAGACATGAACTTGGCATCTCTGGAGAAAAGGTATAGGTGACGCTTCGTCAAACGGTTAACCACATATAACCATATAACAATTACAGCACGGAAACAGGCCATCTCGGCCCCTCAAGTCCGTGCCGAAAAACTTTTTTCCCTTAGTCCCACCTGCCTGCACTCATACCATAACCCTCCATACCCTTCTCATCCATATGCCTATCCAATTTATTTTTAAATGATACCAACGAACCTGCCGCCAACACTTCCACTGGAAGCTCATTCCACACCGCTACCACTCTCTGAGTAAAGAAGTTCCCCCTCATGTTACCCCTAAACCTCTGTCCCTTAATTCTAAAGTCATGTCTTCGTGTTTGAATCTTCCCTATTCTCAAAGGGAAAAGCTTGTCCACATTAACTCTGTCTATCCATGTCTATCCATCCGGTTCATGTCTACCACGCTTACTTTCAAAATGCTTTCTCTCTCTCTCTCTCTCTCTCTCACTCTCTCACTGCTCTCCCTCTGTAATACCCGGTGTTCTCTCACAATAATTCTTGTTCTTCGACGAGTCTGAAAAATGGGCATCACCTGCTCACGTTTTCCACTGGTGCTGTCTGACTCGCATAGTTACTCCAGCATTTAAATTTTGGAGGCTCTGAGATATAAGATTTTTTAATTCAATCTTCCCAGGCTGTTGCTTTGTACGTGTCTTATAAGGGCAAGGAATAGATAAACCAAGTAATTGTGTGGTAAAAAATAAACTGCTGGAAAAAGTCATTGGATCAAGCAGCATTTGTAGAGACAAAAGGGTGGTCAACATTTTAGGTTGTGGACCTGCTCCAGGACTGAGAGTGCAAAGAGACAATGTCAAGTAGAGAGAGAAGGAGGGGCGAGACAGAGGATGTTGGGTGATTGGTAAAACCAGCTACAATTGCATCTCCTATTGCATTTGATGTTTGTGATGTTTCTTTCACATTGAGGAGACCAAACATAGGCACCAGATGTGCATCCTGTCTGCAACATTTATCTTGAGCTTCCGGTTGTTCATCATTCTAATTCCTCTTCCCACTCCGAACTTGACATTTTGTCAGTTTGTTATTGTTCCTGCGAACGATGTTTACACAAAGTTGGAGCAGAATTCGGAGAAGACTTTGTTTGTTCAATTTAAAGACTTGGCAATCTGCCAAGACCTGTTTGAATTATGGAACCTGAAGATGAAGAAGAAGCCATGCCTGAGGAACCACAAGGTGCTGGTCAAGCTTAGTCAAGGACAAGCTGCCGGACTGAAAGAAACTAAGAAGGAGGAAAACTCAATTTGGGAACAAGTTAACGAGTCAATTCAAAGCTACAGAGAACTCATGTATCGAGAAGAAACAAATAATACATAAGCTGCCTACCTGAAAAAAACTGAGAAGGAGAGAAACAAGTTATGGCAACAGGTTACCAAATCAATTGATAAACAAAATAAACGAATGGAATCTGTACAAAACGCGATCAAAGTAGAATCTAATCTGGGTCAACTGTGGAACCTCTATCAAGAGGTTGGAAAGAAACAAAATCTACGGCTGAGTTCACAACTGCCTCGGGAAGAACGCATCCAGTGGTGGGGAAAACAGGGTGAAGATATTCAATGGTTTCATGGATAAGGCAGAGGAGAGGTTATCTAAAATTATACCACAACTTGCGTACTTAACAGCTGGAGGTGCGATGGAACAAGGTGCTGGAATGAAAGATGAGATTACACCATGAGATAGTATCTCGAACGTATCTACACGAAGGTTAAGACATAAATCTGGTTCTATAGCCAGTTCGGCATCAAGGGTTTCTGCTCGATTGGGAGTTGAAGCTGATCGATCTGCTCTCAATAGAAGCAGATGCCTTGAAGAAGAAACATGAGATTGAGCGAGAAGAAGATCAGATGAAAAAAGAGAAGATGTGACAGAAAGAAGAGATGAGGAGACGAGAAGAACAAATGAAAGAAGAGATGATGCGACAAAAGGAACAGATGAGATGACGAAGGGAACAACTGGAACTAGACACAAAGATGACGGTGGCCAAAGCAAAGAAGGAGATATTGGAAAGAAAGGGTTCAAGATGCAGCTCTAGATGATCAAAGACGATGAGCTCTTTACCAAGAGGTAAAACTGCTCCAAGTGAGTCAGCAGTTGGATCAATTCCACAATCGAAGTCCACCGGATTTCTTTTCTTTGGAAACCCATAGGAACACAGTAAAATGGGTAAAACTTAATCTCAGCTAACGAGTGCTAGATCAAAACAAACTACTAATGGAGCATCTGTAGAAGCTCGGGACAAACCAATAGCGGACCAGGCTTTTCCGAGGCCTGGTGCACAGGCTTGATCAAGCTAGTTTGAGCCAAGGCCTGTCTATCGTTCGTTGGAGCCAAGCCAAGATGATCAGAATGGATTATTGGCATGGGCAAATAGGGAAGCTGAATTCAACCAGATCATAGCTCGACAAAATACCTCTCTCACTCTACCACCAGCAGAAATCTCTACATATGATGGAGAGCCTTTGCGGTATGAAGCTTTTGTAAGGGCATTAGAAGAAGTATAAGAAACGAAAGTTATGGATGAAAAGCAGCGCTTACGATTTCTGGTGAAGTACACAAGCGGAGATGTTCAGGTACTTGTAGAAAGTTGTTAAAATGAGTCGGACAGCCATGGCTATAAAAAGGCGAGAAGGTTACTTAAAGAATGTTATGGTAATGAACAGAGAATTGCTAATGCATATATGGAGAAGGTCTTTGCTTGGAAAGAAATCAAGCCAGAAGATGGGGAGGCATTGAGTAAATATGTAATATTTCTGAGAGGTTGTTGCAGCTCGATGAAAAATCTCAACCACATGAAGGAAATGAATCTTGCGAGTAATACTCGAGTCATCATTAGCAAGTTGCACAGAAAACTGAGAGTAAGGTGGAGATATAAAGCAGGCAAAATAATGGATAAGAAGAAGCGAATAGCCAGGATACCGGACCTGGTGGATTTCTTGGACTAGCATGTACAGTACGTGTTAGTACGTGTTAGTATGTGTTAGAGCCACACTACAGGTCTATTGAAGATCATAAACCAATTGCAACTGAAAAAAGTTCCTACCTTTAGATTAGGTTAGATTCCTTTATTGTCATTCAGACCTTTCGGTCTGAACGAAATTGTTACCATGCAGTCATAACATATAATAAAAAAACAAAACACACAATAAACGCATATTTAACATCCACCACAATGAGTTCACCAGGCACCTCCTCACTGTGGTGGAAGGCAAAAGTCTTAAGTCATTGTCTTTATCCCTCCTAGTTCTCCCTCTGCGCTGAGGCGATCCAGGCCTCCTACACCGCTGGAGCACCACAGCTCTAAGCCAGGCCACCGCCGCCGCTGGAGCACTGCAGCTCTAAGGCGGACCGCCACCGCAGCTGGTGCACCGCAGCTCTATGCCGGACCGCCGCCACTGCTGGAGCACCGCAGCTCCAAGCCGGACCACCGCCGCTGGAGCACCGCAACTCCAAACCAGGCCGCCGCCGAACGCCGCCGCAGCTCCGAGGCCGCCAGCTCCGCCATTAGGCCTCAGCACAGACGGTGACACGCATCCCCCCGAAGGGAGAGAATAAAACACTGTTTCTCCCCCCCACACATACACAACCTAATAAAACAAAATTCTACTAAAACAAACACTAGAAGACAACAAAAAAGAAAAGAAAAAAACAGACGGACTGCAGGTGAGCCGCAGCTGCCAGCCAGCGCGGCCACTTCCAGCCACTTTACCGAAACTGAAGAAAGATCAGGACCCAAGAGAAGCAGTTTTGTTACCACTACGAGACCTGGTGAAATTCTTAGAAAGGGAAGTATGGTACATGTTAGAGCCACACCACGGGACCAATTGCAACTAGCAAAGGTTCTACCTTTACCAAAACTGAAGAAAGATCAGAATCTATGAGAAGTAGTTTTGCCATCACAACCATACCCGTGGAAACGACAGATAGAATGAAAGGAAACATGTCTACCAGCAAGCAATTAGTATTTTGTTTGTTATGTGATGAAGTTGGTCACACCATAAGATGGTGTCGAAGATTCAAGGTGAAAGAATATGAAGATAAGATGGATTTCTTGAAAGGGAAGGGAATCTGTTTTGGATATTAGAAAAAAGGACATATGGTGAAAGACTGTAAGAGTCCTATAATTTGTTATAAGTGCAGGCAATATCGTCCTGAAGCACTTCATACAGAGTATTGGGAAGAGGAAGAACTGGAACAAATAGAAGCAAGGAATAGTACCAATAAGGAATCTGAAGAGATGTCGAATGAAGAGTTGAAATTCATGGATATTATGAACTACTCACTAAAGATTGATGGTCACCATTATCTGGACATGCCTTTCAAACAAGAAAGTGTTATTTTGCCGAATGATCGTTGGAAGGCAGAGCAAAGCCACCAGAATTTGAAACGTAAGTTGGGCGAGAATAATAAATTTCATGAGTCAAGAATCTTTTTGAAGAATAATTTCTACATGGATGATTGCTTAAAATCCATGTCTACTGAGCAGGAAGCAATTCAACCAGTAAAACATCTGACTTCCCTTTGCAATAAGGGAGGATTCACACTTTCTGAGTGGATAAGCAACAATTGTGAAAGTATTCCACCAGATGATAGAGCCAATGAAATCAGAGAGTTGGATTTGGACAGAGACAATCTGCCAATGGAAAGAGCATTTGGATTTACTAATGTTGCACAATTGAGTTATGTTAACATAGAAGAAAATCCTGCAGATGAAGTTTCCAGAGAACTGACAGTGAACCGCTTCTTAAGCGATAAGAGATGCATCAATGAACTAAAGTCTCTCTGTAACCCAGACAGAAAGGCCAAAGCTTGAAATGGGATTTGAAATCTCTGCTAATGATCCGGAAATTAAATCAAACCTAATGGTGAACGTTATTGCTAAAAATCCTGTTATTCTTGTGAAGGATTTTCACACTTCAACATTGCTGTTACAGCACATGCATGAGTTGATCTGACATGGAGGAAGACGTTTCATGCTGTCAAAGCTTTGGACTGTTATGTTTTGGACTATATGCTGGGTATCATGCCTGATTTTAAGGGTTTGGTGCTCACAGTACCAGTGTTTTAATAAGATTAATAATCAAGTTATACTTGCTTCTAGAATGTGAAAGTGAAGATGGAAGAGTCGATGAAGAATTCTGATTGCGGACGTATAGTGCATGCTATATTTACCTCATTAGTACAGTGTTTAGTATCCCTGCCTGTCAAGCGGGAGACCTGGGTTCAATTTCCCGACTTTTTGCTTTTGATGTATGTCAAAAGCAAAAAGTGATGATGTATGTTATGCCTTCATGGCTACTTTTTGGATGTTTATTAATAATTGCCTCGTTATATACCCGGAGCAGTGGCCATTTGGCTTATTTTGTGTGTCATTAAATATGGCATATGTATTTAAATTTTAGACTGCTCTTTATTATGTGGGTGGGATTTATGACGTATTATAGGGCGTGTTTGGAGTTAAGTTTCTTGCGCAGACGCTTAGCTTTTAGTTTAGTTTTGGACTTGCATGAGGAAGGCATACCCTTTGATTATGCAAAGTGTTATGGAAACACAAATTTTCTAATGTTTAAAGCGATATAGAATAGAATGGAATAGAATGCCTTTTATTGTCATTCAGACAACTTGGTTTGAATGAAATTGCATTTTCTACACTTTTTACATTACAAAAAAATCCAAGACCCACACTTAACACAGTTTACATAAACATCCATCACAGTGAGTCTCCAACACCTCCTCACTGTGATGGAAGGCAAAGTCTTATCTCTTCCCTTTGTTTTTCACCCACGGTTCAGCAGTCCAACTGCAGCGTCTAGGCGAACTGGGGCTCTGATGTTAAAGCCCCCGGCGGACGATGGTAAGTCCATGCGGCTATGTTAAGCCCCGGCTCGGCGTCCTTTAAACCCCGCGATTCCAGAGGGAGAAGATGCCGTTGTTGGATCTCCAAAAAGCCGTCTCCCGCCTGGAGCTCTCGATGTTCCTCTCCACCGGGCCTGCGGACGGAGCCTCCGAAGTCAGGTTGCAGCCGCGCTCCAACACAGCTCTTCCCAGTCCGAAGTCGGCCTTCAGGTTGGTCCCGGCTCCACGATGTTAGGCCCAACGACATCGGAGGCCCGACAGGGAAAAAGTCGGGTCCCCCGTACAGGGAAGAGACTAACGGGTTTCCCCCACATTCCCCCCTCCACTCCTCAAATATACACAGCTAAACAAATAATAAAAACTAAGCTCAAGACATACATTTAACAAGACATTTTTTTTAAAAGACAGATGACTGTCTCGATATGCTGCAGTTTGATGAAGATTATAGTGTACGAGTCAGAAGAAGGTTGGATGCATACTTTATTATTTGTCATCAACAATCTGGCTGCTCGCTCCTTCTCATCCAATAGTCCGCCTGCTTCATCTCTCCACTTTACCCTCAGTCTTCTGGGCAGCTTACTAATGATGACTCTAGTATTACTTGCAAAATTCATTTCCTCCATGTGGATGAGATTTTTCATCGTGCTGCAACAACCTCTAAGAAATATTGCATAATTACTCAATGCCTCCCCATCTTCTGGCTTGATATCTTTCCAAGCATGGGCCTTCTCCATGTATGCATTAGCAATCCATTGTTCATTACCAAAACGTTCTTTAAGTAACCTTCATGCCACTTTATAGCCTTGGCTGTCAGGCTCATTTTGACAACTTTCTACAAGAACCTTAACACTTCCGCTTGTGTACTTTACCAGAAATCGTAAGCACTCCTTTGAATCTGTAATTTTCGTTTCTAATACTTCTTCTAAAGCCCTTATGAAAGTTTCATACCGCAAAGGATCTCCATCATATGTAGGAATTTATACTGGTGGTAGAATGAGAGAGGTATTTTGTCGAGCTATCATCTGGTTGAATTCAGCTTGCCTCTTCGTCAATGCAAATAATCCATTCTGATAACCTTGGCTTGGCACCAACGGATGATAGGCAGGCCTCTGTGGCTCATACTGGCTTTCTCAAGCCTGTATATCAGGCCTCGGAAAAGCATAGTCCTCTGGTGGTTTGTCCAGAGCCTCTCCAGTGGCTCCGTAAGTAGTTTGTTTCGGTCTAGCACCCATTTGATAAGATGAAGTTTCGCTGGCCCTATATTGCTCCAATGGGTGTTCAAACCCATGTAATCCAGTGGACCTCAATTGTGGAATTGATCCAACTGCTGAATCACTTGGAGCAGTTTTTCCTCTCAAACGTTCATCGTCTTTGATGCTCTAGAGCTGCATCTTGAACCCTCACTTTCCAATATCACCTTCTTTGATTTGACCATTGCCATCTTTGTGACTAGTTCTACTGCTGTTCTTTTCGTCGCCTTATCACTTCCTTTTGTCGCCTCCTCTCTGCTCCTTGTTGCGTCATCTCTTCTTTCATCTGTTCCTCTTGTCGCCCAATCTATTCTTTCTCTTCCTCAATCTCATGTTTCATCTTAAAGGCATCCGCTTTGATTGAAACTCCCAATCGAGCAGAAACCCTAGCTGCCAAACTGGCTATAGAACCAGATTTATGTCTTAATCTTTGTGTTGATACGTTCGAGATACTATCTCATGGTGTAATCTCGTCTTCCATTCCAGCACCTTGTTGCACCGCACTTCCAGCTATTAAGCGCGCAAGCTGTGGTATAATTTCAGATAACCACTCTTCCGGCTCCTGCTTGAAACCATTGAATATCTTCACCCTTGCATCCCACCACTGGGTGTGTCTGTGAATACAGCAGCACATTTTGTTTATCTCCAACCTCTTGGCAGAGGTTCCATTGTTGGCTCAGATTAGATTCTACTTTGATCTTAACTGATTCCATTAGTTTCTTCTGTTTCTCAATTGATTTTTTTTTTAAATTTATTTTTAATTTTATTTAAACAAAACAGGACAAAAAAAGAGAAGGAAACAAAAACAAAAAAAAAATAAAATAAAATTTTTAGAAAAAGACATCAAAGAAAAAAATAAAAATAACATAGGAGCCGCCCGACATAACAGTTTGGTGCAATCCACATGGTGCTACACAGTCAGGTATTGCAAGAGCACAAGTAAAAAGCACAGGACTACATCACTGCAAATAATATGAGCTTATGAAATTATTGGTCTTTGAGGTGGTTGACAAATTGTCCCCAAACACTTAAAAAGTTGTTGGGTATCTTGGAGTTGTAGAAGCGTATCCTTTCCATCAGTATGATTGTTATCATTTAATTGAGCCATTTTAGAAGCAGGGGGGTGTGGGAAATCTCCAGTCTGTTAAGATCACTTTCTTGGCTGCCACCATACGAAGCATCAGTGCTTGTTGTTCTTCAGACGTGAAGTACAAAGCAGACTCTGAACATACAAAAAGTGCCAGTTCTGGATCGGGGGAATATCTTTTCCATAAACCCCAGAGAACCACGTAAATATTTCAGACCAGTATCTTTGCATATGAGGACAGAGCCAGAAAATGTGTGTTAAAGAACCATCTGCACCTTTGCATCTGTCACATAATGGAGAAATAGCAGGGTAGATTCGATGTAATTTGGTCTTTGAGTAATGAAGTCTATGGATGACTTTAAACTGGATCAGTTTATAACTGGCATTGATCGAACACGTTTGGATTCTGGTCAAACCTTCATTCCAAATGTCGTCAGACACCTTGAGATTCAGCTCAGTAGACCAGGCTTCTTTTAGATGGTTAGTGGATACAGAGGTGGTGAATAGACCCACAAAGCGAGATATTAGGTTTTTGGAGTCTGGAGGAAGCTGCAGGAGCTTGTAGAGTGGGCAACTGTCAGGCATGGTTTGAAAATTTGAAATTTGGTCTTTAACGTAGTGCCTAATTTGGAGATAGTGGAAAAAAATGAGAGTTGGGAAGGTTAAATTTTGATTTCAGCTGATTAAACGAAGCAAACTTTGTCTATATACAGATCTCTTAGGGTTGCAAGGCCCTTGTCCCTCCAGACAGCAAACACCCCATCTGTCTGTGATGGCAAAAAGGAGAGGTTGTGACATATGGGGGTGCAAATAGAGACGTTTGACAATGTACTGAAACTTCTTATCTGATTTAAAATTCGAATAGAATTTCTTAACATAAAATTCTCACCAACCAACTTGTGTGGGGATTCTGTTTTGGAAAAGAGCAAATTACAGAGGGAGGATTTTTTCACTGCTGTGCTTTCAATGCTTAGCCACAGGGGGTTATTATTGTTATTCAAAATTTCATCTGGGAATCCCCTTTGCCAGTAGATCAGGGCTCTAGCATTGGCTGCCCAATAGTAGTGCCTAAATACAGGAAGGCCCATGCCTCCCTCATTTCTTGGCTTTTGAAGATGCGACTTTGATATACGGTGGGCTTCATAGCCCCAAATAAATGGAAGGATAATGGAGTCCAGTTTTTTAAAGAATGATGAAGTAAGAAAAATTGGAAGGTTTTGAAATAAATATAAAAATCTAGGAAGAGACAACATCTTGATAGCGTTAATACGCCCCATTTTGGACAAGGGTAAAATCCTTCACTTCTTTATGTTCAGTTTTAACTGTGTAATCATATCAGCATAGTTGAGTTTGAATATAAGTTTGGGGTTTAGGGGTATTTTGAGTCCTAGATATGTAAAATGGTCATATACTATCTTAAATGGAAATCTGAATTTATACTGTCTGATAAAGGCATAAAATCGCTCTTACTCCAGTTGACTGTGTATCTGGAAAGCTTGCCAAATGATTTAGTAAAATCTAACAAGGGAGGGACAGAGGCTTCTGGATAGGAGAGATATAATAATGTGTCATCGGCGTAAAGTCCCACATGGCTTTCCACATTCCCCACCTTAATACCCCTGATGTTAGGGTGACTCCTGATACCTATTGCTAGAGGTTCCAGTGCAATATCAAAGAGTAGGAGGGGACAGAGAATCTCCCTGTCTAACCCCACTTTGTAAGTCAAAAGGTTCAGATTTATCATTATTAGTTGGACAAAGATACACCATTTTGATCCACGCTATAAAGGAATCCCCAAACCCAAATCTTTTAAGTGCTTCTAACATATAGGGCCACTCTATCTGGTCGAACGCTTTTTCGGCATCTAAGGATAAGATGGCCGCTCTGGAATCCCCCCTCTTGGTGGAACTGTATAGGTTATTCAGGAGTCGACGCACATTACAAAATGAAAATCTACCTGGAATAAACCCTGTTTGGTCAGGGTGTATAATTGATGAAATATGCTTCCCCAGCCTATTAGCTAATATTTTTGTGATAGTCTTTTAATCAAAGTTGAGGAGAGCTATTGGCCTCTAGCTGCCAGGTTCAGTTTTATCTTTGTCTTTTTTTAACAGGATGCATATATTTGCCTCGTATAGGGACTTCGGAAATCTGTTATTCTTAACGAATCATTGATCATCCTAATTAGAAGTGGGGCAAGCAACTTATGAAATGCTTTGTAGAATTCACAACCAAATCCATCCGGTCCAGCTGCTTTACCGGAGGGAAAGATTTAATAGCCTCAACTAGCTCGCTTTCTAAGAAATTTGAATCCAGTTCTAGCCTGGCTGATTCATCTAGTTTTGGCAAACTGAGGGAGTCAAAGAGACCTGCAAAATCTGCATCAGTGGCTCGAGTTTTAGCAGTATATAATTCTGAGTAAAATACTTTGAAGCGGTTGTTTATTTCTTTAGGATTGGTAAGCAAATCACCTGTTTTGGATTTAATTTTATGGATTGCACAGTTCGCCTGTTCCCCTTTTAATTGTCTGGCCAGCAGCCTCTCTGGTTTATCGCCCAACTCAAAGTGTCTCTGTCTGAGCTTGAGTAGAAGCTTGCCAACATTTTCACTAAGAATACGATTATATTCATATTTTAAATTCAAGATTTTGTTGTAAAATTTTGTTCTCTTGTAGGAGAGAATTCCTATAAGTTTGTTCAAGAGGTAGAAGTGCATTTTCAATTTCTACCAATTGATGCGCTGTTCCCTTCTTTTGGAGACTACATAGGATATAATGTGACCCCTTATTACCACCTTAAGGGTCTCCCAGAGCGTAGAATCTGATACATCCCCTGTATCATTGGTCTCAAGGAACTCTGTAAGCCTTGCAGTCAAAAAATCAATAAACACTTGGTCTGTGAGCAAATACGGGTCAAAGCGCCAAGAATAGCTTTGTTTAGGCAGAGCAAGCTTCAAATCTAGGGAAACTGGACTGTGGTCTGATACCAATATATTATGATATTTGGTATGTTCAATGCTCGATATTAATTTTGCATCCACTAGGAAATAGTCAAATCTTGTGTATGATTTGTGGACATGAGAAAAGAATGAACAGTCTTTGTCTGTTGGATGTTGTATCCTCCAGATATTGACAATATTTCTAGACTTAATCAGGTTATTTAATGTTTGAACAGATGCAATTGCAGGTGGGCTGAGGGTGGAGAGCCTGTCAAGAAATGGGTCAAGGTAACAATTAAAATCTCCGCCCATTAGCAGATTGGTGGTATTGAGTGTCTGGAATTAAATCAAAAACTTTACGGAAAAAATTTGGATCATCCGCTGTACACTAGCGTCCCCCGGACAAGGACTTCTTTAATTAACTTTAGTTTTGTTGATAAACATCGGGTGGCTGTTTTGAAAACATTTTCTCAGGAACAATAACAAATGGGACAACATCCCTCAATATCAACAAAGTTAATAATGACATTAGTTCAAATTGATCATGGGGAACAAGTACATGGCAGACCAATTGACATAATACTGACCAAAAGACATAAATAATCTGCCGGAAATAGCAGGGGACCGGGGGTCAAATGAGATGGAGGAACTGAGTGAAATCCAGGTTAGCCGGGAAGTGGTGTTAGGTAAATTGAATGGATTAAAGGCCGATAAATCCCCAGGGCCAGATAGGATGCATCCCAGAGTACTTAAGGAAGTAGCCCCAGAAATAGTGGATGCATTAGTGATAATTTTTCAAAACTCATTAGATTCTGGAGTAGTTCCTGAGGATTGGAGGGTAGCTAATGTAACCCCACTTTTTAAAAAAGGGAGGGAGAGAGAAAACGGGGAATTATAGACCAGTTAGTCTAACATCGGTAGTGGGAAAAATGCTAGAGTCAGTTATTAAAGATGGGATAGCAGCGCATTTGGAAAGTGGTGAAATCATTGGACAAAGTCAGCATGGATTTATGAAAGGTAAATCATGTCTGACGAATCTAATAGATTTTTTCGAGGATGTAACTAGTAGAGTGCATAAGGGAGAACCTGTGGATGTGTGATTTCTGGACTTTCAGAAGACTTTTGACAAGGTCCCACATAAGAGATTAGCATACAAACTTAAAGCACACGGTATTGGGGGTTCAGTATTGATGTGGATAGAGAACTGGGTGGCAGGAAGCAAAAGGTAGGAGTAAACGGGTCATTTTCAGAATGGCAGGCAGTGACTAGTGGGGTACCGCAAGGCTCAGTGCTGGAGCCCCAACTATTTACAATATATATTAATGATCTGGATGAGGGAATTGAATGCAACATCTCCAAGTTTGCGGATGACACAAAGGCTGCAAGGTGACTTGGATAGGTTGGGTGAGTGGGCAAATGCATGGCAGATGCAGTATAATGTGGATACATTTGAGGTTATCCACTTTGGCGGCAAAAACAGGAGGATAGACTATCATCTGAATGGTGGCCGATTAGGACAAGGGGAGATGCAACGAGACCTGGGTGTCATGGTACACCAGTCATTGAAAGTAGGCATGCAGGTGCAGCAGGCAGTGAAAAAAGCGAATGGTATGTTGGCATTCATAGAAAAAGGATTTGAGTACAAGAGAAGGGAATTTCTACTGCAGTTGTACAGGGTCTTGGTGAGGCCACACCTGGAGTATTGCATACAATTTTGGTATCCTAATCTGAGGAAAGACATTCTTGCCATAGAGGGAGTACAGAGAAGGTTCACCAGACTGATTCCTAGGATGGCAAGACTTCCATATGAAGAAAGACTGGATATACTCGGCTTGTACTCGCTTGAATTTAGAAGATTGAGGGGGGGATCTTATAGAGACTTACAAAATTCTTAAGGGGTTGGACAGGCTAGATGCAGGAAGATTGTTCCCGATGTTGGGGAACTCCAGAACAAGGGGTCACAGTTTAAGGATAAGGGGGAGGTCTTTGAGGACTGAGATGAGAAGATCATTTTTCACACTGAGAGTGGTGAGTCTGTGGAATTCTCTGCCACAGAAGGTAGTTAAGGCTAGTTCATTGGCTATATTTAAGTTAGATGTGAGTTAGATGTGGCCTTTGTGGCTAAACGGATCAGGGGGTATGGAGAGAAGGCAGGTACAGGATACGGAGTTGGATGATCAGCCATGATCATATTGAATGGCGGTGCAGGCCGAAGGGCCGAATGGCCTACTCCTGCATCTATTTTATATGATTCCTTGAAAAGGAATGTGCAGTATCTTGTCTTCAAAACAACTCGAGGTCGGACATCTGGATTTCTCCAGACAGAGTAGAAAAACAAGCTTTCAAATCACCATACAGAAGCCATTCTGGTTAAAGCTTTCCAGCTTCAAAATTCAAAAGTATAATAATCATTCTACTGATGGTTCCGAGATAATATATTCAATCTTCAGATAAGTCATGTCGCTGTTGATAAACCTCTAGGCTAGTATCTGGCCGAGATCTATTGTCTCCAGTTCCTCTTCTAGAACCGGTCTTCTGGCCAAAACCTCTATCTAGATCTAGCCAAGTCTTTTGTCCCTCTTGTAAGGGACGTGGCACCTGTCAGAGGTTCCCTTTGACTTCCTGTAGCGGCATATTATTATATAATTCAAGAGATTACTCCCTCTAGCCACTTAAGTGACAACATGGCTTAAGGAGAATGTCGTATCATGCGTGTGAGCTCTCTGTGAGACTTTCAGAGCTTCTCTGGAGATAAATCTTCATAACACAGTCTGTTGATTAATAGTCTCTTTATTGATGAAGAAAAACAATAAGATATTCATCCAGCCTTCTTCTCTGACTCTTTAACCTTCGTCAAACTCCAGCATATCGCTTTTAAACGTTAGAATACTCCTCATGTCTCGGCAAAACTCCACATGGTCGAAGGGTTTTCCTTCTAGCCATGTCGAGTTCTAAAACTAAACTAACAAACTAAGCTTCTGCGCAAGGGAACCCAGCATCAAACACGCCACTGACTACGTAATAAATTCCACCCACATAATCACGGGCAGACTAAAATTTAAAGGCAAATGCCATCATTAATTACACACAAAATAAAGCCAAATGGCCGTTACACATATATAATACTTTTAATCCTTTACTCACCTCACCTTTCACATCAATTCCTATTTTACTCAGCCATTCTTTCCTATCCCTTTGTGGGCTTTCTGTCCCGTTAATTCTGGTGTCTTTCTTAACTTTTCCTATACTCTCTTTCCTTTAACATTATTATTTTCAATTTGTCTCCCCTCCACCACTATTTAGTTTAAACCCATCAGTGTACCAGTGGCAAACCTTACAATCGCTTGGGTAACTTACGGCCGAGTGGTACAAACTGTTCCCATTTTAGAAAACCCACTTCCTTTGTATCCCTTTCCCATTTCCACCAGTTCTCCTGACATCTCTCCTATTTTGTGCACCTTTTTCATCCCTCACCCCTACCTCACTCCCCATTACCGACATTCATCTACCTCCTCCACTTTGTTCCTTCTGCCCATCACCTGCATACCCACCTAAATGGGTTTCTACTCCCCTCATTCACCTACACTATCACCTCCCCCATGTGGTTCAACCTGCCCATCATCATGACTTCATCTGGTTACACCTTTCACCTGCCAGACTCTGTGTCCTCGTTTCTATATGCTGACTATCTCCTGTGGCGTCATATCTAACACCTTACTAGATTACAGCTTATGAGTAGGTAACAAGGTAGATTGATGAGAACAGCGTGTCTAATGTTGTCTGCATGGATTTAACCAAGGCTTTTGTCAAAGCTCTGAATAGCAGACTGGTTACAAAAACAAGGCGTATTGTATTCATAGGAGAATGGCAAATTAGATCAAAAATTGGCTCGGTGGCAATAAGCAGAATGTAATGATAGACCTGCACATTTCTGCTTGGAGGATTGCTATCGGTGAGTTACATTGGCGCAGGTGCTCAGTTTGTCGCTTTTTGTCCATTATAAAGACACGTTGTCAATTCAAAAACTGCCTGCATGGTTGTCCAGGAAGGGAAACATTTTCAATATCAGAAACATGTGGCTAATGTGGTTGGTTGCGAGGAAAAGTAGCAAATGGAATTTAATCATGGGAAAGTAGGGAGAAGGGAATATACAAACAAGTGCAAACAAGATTGGATATGCAATTAAAGGAATACACAGCAAGTATGAAGAAACAGGAGTCCTTCACGTGTATATCAATAGATCCTCAAAGGCAGCAGGAGAGGTGGTTAAAAAGATATTCGGAAGCTTTCACTTACTAAATGAGAATGCAAGATGTGGGAGATTATGATGCAATTGTTATCACAGCTTGTGTATTGCACAAAGGTTTTGGTCACCATTTGACTGTAAAGTGTGACTGGAAGATTGTAGTTATGAGGAAGGATTGAAGAGGCTGACATTTTTTACCAGATATGGCAACGTTATATCTGGACATGCACGTGCTCCAACATCGTCTATTGCATTTGGAGCTTCTAATGTTGCCTCCTCTACAGCAGTGATATTGAGCATAAGCAAGGTGGCTGGTTTTCATACTGCTTGAGTTCTGTTTGGAATGGCCATCCTTAACCCAATTACATGATATTTCAACATCCCATCGCATCCCATTCCCACAGCATCTGCCCTAGGTCTTATTCGCTGTTAGGGTAAGGCCCAATGCTAATTAAAGGAACAACACCTTACACTCCAGCCCAGTGGTATGAGTATTGAAATTTTCTAATTTCAGGTAACCTTACCTCCCCCTCCCCCCTCCCCCTCCCCCTCCCCCTCTCCCTCTCCCTCTCCCTCTCCCTCTCCCTCTCCCTCTCCCTCTCCCTCTCCCTCTCCCTCTCCCTCTCCCTCTCCCTCTCCCTCTCCCTCTCCCTCTCCCTCTCCCTCTCCCTCTCCCTCTCCCTCTCCCTCTCCCTCTCCCTCTCCCTCTCCCTCTCCCTCTCCCGTTTCCCCACCTCCCTCATCTAGTTCTGGTTCCATTCATGGGCCACGGAACTGGGGGGGGTCAATTATGCGCGAAACATAATTTGTATGACTTTGCAAGATCAGGAAATAGTATGATTATTTCTTGTCCCTTTTTCCAATTACAAACAAAACAAATAGCACTTGAAATTATAACACATGTAAAATATTTTTTTTGTCGTGTCTTCTGAACTGTGGAAGGCACTGCCGTTGATCGGGGGGGGGGGGGGGGGGGGGGGGAGAATGGGAGATATATCCCCCACTTTTTGAGGTGGGGGGTGGCCTGTATTATTATCTCCCAGTTTTTGGAGGTCAAGCAATAACAAAAACAATAATCACCTGCTCCTATCTCTCATGTAGGCCCTTAAAAATACTTCAAAAAACCCATTGAAATCATACTTCTACAATGCACTAAAACACAAATTTAAAACATCAAATTTCAAAGTCCCTACCGTAGGAGGGGGGACACCCCCCTCCCACACCCTCCCCCCACTCGATCGCTCCACTCCCTTTCCAGGTATCCCCCAAGGCCAGTGATCAGTGATCACTCAGCACCTCCACTTTCATAAACGCTCCGTGCCCCAGCTATTTGCCCTTCACCTCTCCCCTAATGATCCACATTATCACCTTCTTTGCCTACCAAATTCCAGAACCTGAATTACCACTCCCACTTTACGCTGTTTATCCTCTCTCTCTCTCCACAGTCCTGATCCAGGGTCTCAACATGAAACATTGCCAATGCTCCCCCCCCCCCCCCAACCAGCCGAGTTCTTTCAGCTGATTGCTGCTTACTATCATCAGTATTCTGGCTTTTGTATCAATAAACACTGAAAACTTAATTATTTTGATTGATAGGTCAGATATTTTGAATGACTCTTCTAGGCAAGTAAATGTCCATACCCATACTATTTTCTGGGTGAAAAAAAAAGCCCATATCCTCCCTAATGGATTTTGTTTTGCTGCTTTGAGAAGCAGAAGGATTCTGGGAAACTGGACAGCAAGTTTCAGCCAAAGGCTTCACCGTCAGTTTCCCCACCCAGCTGTCAGGGCATAAATTCCTGCAGCAGTTAAAAATAGCAGAAGCAGTAAGGATCACAGAATGGCTGCAGTGTCAGATCTATATATGCGTTTCCATCAAATCCACGGAGCTAACGTGAGGCTGGATGATTCCCAGACTCAGGCCACCAGGGCCGAGAGCTTTGGCAACGGAGTTTGTTTCAGTAAAGAACCTCTGGACCCTGGCAAGATTTTCCTTGTAGAAATTGAAGAGAAGGAATTAGGGTGGTGCGGTAATGTAAGGATTGGTTTGACGGCACACGATCCAAGAAATCTCGAGACTGTTCCTGAGTACTCTCTCCCTGATCTGGTAAATCTGGGGAGCAGTTGGATTTTTGCAATAACCAGAAATCATAATAAGGCCTCCACTGATGATCAACAGTCAAATTCTGCTCCAAAATCGCACTGTTCCATGGAGGCTTTTCTGCAAATTGGCAATTATAAGGTCCCCAAGGACAAACTGGTGGGAAGGAGCAGACCAGGAAGGTACAGTCATATCTTGGATCAATTGTACAAGACTAATATTCTTCCTGCAACTGCCAGAGGGAGTAGAGTCGGGGTCTTGTATATTATTCGTGCTAATATGGGAGACTTGCATATTGTCATCAACGGTGAGGATATGGGTCCCTGCGCCAGAGGAATCCCCATAAATCAGCCTCTTTATGCTGTTGTGGATGTGTTCGCTTCCACTAAATCTGTAAGGATTATTCAAGTAGACTATGGTTGTAAGTATCACCAACTAATATCCATCATTAGGCTAATCTTTCAATTTGATTTGCTTTAGGAATTACGCTGTATTCATTTTCTTGAATGCCAGTGCATTGCATTTGAGTTTATACTTATGTCCTAGATTGCAAACCAGTATATTATGCCATCTTTGAACCTAGATTGTTTTTTGTTCTGAAAAAATATGATGGAATCTCAGTATACGCATCATTAATTTTGCATTCAGAGTACATAAAGATAAAATTGCTTCAGTTTAATTAGAAACTGTACAGGATGTACAGGATAGTCTTCATCAGCCACTCTGCTTCAATAACACAAACTTAGGCTATATTTTTTTAATTTGGTGTTGAAAATCTTGTCTATATTTCTTTGTGATGTGGTAAAAGTAGACACACATATATCCATTGAAAAAATCAAAATTTAGCCTGTAAATCTAAAACTTGGGAACATGTAGCTATAGCATGATTTATGAAGTGCATATGATATACCAAATAACGTCACAAATAAATCAAATATTGTGAGTGAATGGTAATTTACAGCAGTACCTTCCAACCAGGTCACTGCTTTGGATAGCCTACTGGACAAAAGCAAGTAGCTTTGTATAATATGTGCAAGATATGCATGAAACTGATGCAAAGACAAATATGTACGTGTTCATTGATAAATACAGATCATATGCATGAACTTCTGTCAGTTTGAAGTACGGAATTTGTACTTATTAAGATCACTTTTGATTTTTGTCCCTGCAGTTCCATCTCTCCAGACTTTGTGCCGTCAGGTTGTACAGAAACACATAATGCACAGACTAGCTATTGACTGGCTAGAACTACCTGCACTGCTAAAGAATTATTGCAAATATGAATGAAGCAGTTATGTTGGGAAAAGGTTTAGATCTTGACTCTTGATGAACACAGCAAATCAAATGGTTTTATGCATATAATTGCGTGAGCATCTCTGCTACATTTTGGTCCCGTTCCTTGTTAAGTTCATGATTTGTTGTAAACCCAGGTTAGTTAAAAAAGTGGAACATGAAATGGAAGTACTTTAAATTATTAACCCATTATGATTTTTTTAATGTGCAAGTCCGCATTTCCTGTGGTATATTTCATTTGATGTTCAAATAAACACAATATCATAGTTAAAACAATATCCCCTGTATCTTTAGTCTCTCTTTCTGACTCTTCTGTTTTTTCAATATAATATAACATATTGGATTTAAATGTTTTTTACCTAATCTCTACATTATTTCCTGTTAGTTATTTGTGTTTCTTTGCCCACCTGTTTCAAATTTAACAATATTTGTATTTACTATCGGAGACTTATTCCCCCCCCCCCCCGCCCCTAAATCAGCTATAGGTCTCAGTAAATAATGACACTTTTATTCCTGTGACATTTTGTGATGCCTTTAATCATATTAATTACATGATTGTTAATGGTGAAGACTGTCTGTATAACTCAGTACCAAAAATATGTAGAATGAACACAGTTAGTGTTGGTCTGCTTGCTTAAAAAACTGCATGCATGGCATGGAGGAAATGTAATGAATGTTCAATATCTGAATTCTAGCGTGAGAAAACTGTGGTCGAAGGAGTGATTAGGTTGACCAGGCTTGTATACACTAGGGTTTAGAAAAATGAGAGGGGATCTCATAGATACATATAAAAGGCCATAAGGGCTTGACCCAGTGGACGTGAAATATGATATTCAGACCAGAGATGAGGAATTTCTTCACTTAGAGAGTAATGAACCTGTGAAATTTGCTACTACAGTAGGCAATGCAGGCCAAGTTGCTGAATGAATTTAAAGAAGGGAGCAATAGATTTGTAAACATAAGTCTTGGGGTATGGAAAGGAGCAGATAGCAAATCAGAAAATAATATTAAATGGCAGGGCAGGTTTGAATGCCAGATGCCCTACTCCTGCCCCTGTTTTCTATGTTTCTTTATTTAACTAGGTTGTAATGAGTTGAGAATTTAACGCTGAGATATTAAATTATACCGCCTAAAAATCATTCTGTGTTTTTTGTTGATCGATAATTCGGAATTATGTGTCTTCCTAACATTGCTCAGGAAAGCAAGAAATTCAGATGCAAGGTGCACAGAACAGCATGGTCATATTTCCATTTGTAACACAACACTGAAACTGACATTGCATGATTTCCTTTATTGATGCGTTGAAAGTTCTTACAATGTTCTTCTTCAACAGAACCCTCACGGTCAATATTCATCTGTTTACACACCAGTTCCAAGCTGGCTGATAAGACCAATGTGAGTTCTGTAAATTATGCCACTATTATGACACTAAGCTGGGGGGCAGTGTTAGCTGTGAGGAGGATGCTAGGAGAATGCAAGGTGACTTGGATAGGCTGGGTGAGTGGGCAAATGTTTGGCAGATGCAGTATAATGTGGATAAATGTGAGGTTATCCACTTTGGTGGCAAAAATAGGAAAACCGACTACTATCTAAATGGTGGCCGATTAGGAAAAGGGGAGATGCAGCGCGACCTGGGTGTCATGGTACACCAGTCATTGAAAGTAGGCATGCAGGTACAGCAGGCAGTGAAGAAAGCCAATGGTATGTTAGCTTTCATAGCAAAAGGATTTGAGTATAGGAGCAGAGAGGTTCTACTTCAGTTGTATAGGGTCTTGGTGAGGCCACACCTGGAGTATTGTGTACAGTTCTGGTCTCCAAATCTGAGGAAGGACATTATTGCCATAGAGGAAGTGCAGCGAAGGTTCACCAGACTGATTCCTGGGATGTCAGGACTGTCTTATGAACAAAGACTGCATAGACTCGGTTTATACTCTCTAGAATTTAGGAGATTGAGAGGGGATCTTATAGAAACTTACAAGATTCTTAAGGGGTTGGACAGGCTAGATGCAGGAAGACTGTTCCCGATGTTGGGGAGGTCCAGGACAAGGGGTCACAGCATAAGGATAAGGGGGAAATCCTTTAGGACCGAGATGAGAAGGAATTTTTTCACACAGAGAGTGGTGGGTCTCTGGAACTCTCTGCCACAGAGGGTAGTTGAGGCCAGTTCATTGGCTATATTTAAGAGGGAGTTAGATGTGGCCCTTGTGGCTAAGGGGATCAGAGGGTATGGAGAGAAGGCAGGTACGGGATACTGAGTTGGATGATCAGCCATGATCATATTGAATGGCGGTGCAGGCTCGAAGGGCCGAATGGCCTACTCCTGCACCTAATTTCTATGTTTCTAGGTGCTTGATAGGAGAGCAAAGTGGGAGTTTAGGAGGTGATGCACACTTTCCACCATTTTAGCTGGCCTTTTGTATCCTTCCAATGAAGGGCCTCAATGTTCTCAGTGTCATTCAAATTGTTCCACCATTTTGTGTGATGATGGAGCCAATGATTACAATGAGTCTGGTAATACACATTTTCATGGGGATTGTGCAAACATCATTCACAATGCCTCCATCCTCTTGCTTTAAACTCAAAGTGCCTCTTTTGGGAATTTAGTGTGAAGCATGCTAACACCGTGTGTGTTAGTCTGACAGAGAATGCCAACACTTGTTCATTTATCCTGCAAAGAGATTGAGATGATGTTATTGAGTCTTGATTGCACCTCTCCAATGCTTAGCTCCAATGCTACAGGTAAGCAATGTTTCAGAAAAGTATGTCAGTGGGGGGATTCCTAATGAGGAAAACATTTACACCCTACTTAGCTTTGCTCTTCACATTTAGAAAAAAAGATTATGTTATGTCAAAGTTTCAAATGAAAGTTATTTCGCATATGAATAAGCTTTGCAGATGGTGCCACACTCTGTGAGATTCCGTCATATAACAAAATTAATTTGAACCTACGAGAAATAAATAATTTCAAATATTCTAGTGTAACATAACGAGAATTAGTTTTATGTTCAACCGCACAATTAGATTAATTTGATGGAGGTTACTTCCTATAGTGCAATTGAGTTTTGCCGATAGCAAAAGGATTTGAGTATAGGAACAGGGAGGTTCTACTGCAGTTGTACAGGGTCTTGGTGAGACCACACCTGGAGTATTGCGTACAGTTTTGGTCTCCAAATCTGAGGAAGGACATTCTTGCCATAGAGGGAGTACAGGGAAGGTTCACCAGACTGATTCTTGGGATGTCAGGACTTTCATATGAAGAAAGACTGGATAGACTCGGCTTCTACTCGCTAGAATTTAGAAGACTGAGGGGGGATCTTATAGAAACTTACAAAATTCTTAAGGGGTTGGACAGGCTAGATGCAGGAAGATTGTTCCCGATGTTGGGGAAGTCCAGGACAAGGGGGTCACAGTTTAAGGATAAGGGGGAAATCATTTAGGACCGAGATGAGAAAAACATTTTTCACACAGAGAGTGGTAAATCTCTGGAATTCTCTGCCACAGAAGGTAGTTGAGGCCAGTTCATTGGCTATATTTTAGAGGGCGTTAGATGTGGCCTTAGTGGCTAAAGGGATCAGGGGGTATGGAGAGAAGGCAGGTAAGGGATACTGAGTTGGATGATCAGCCATGATCATATTTAATGGCGGTGCAGGCTCGAAGGGCCGAATGGCCTACTCCACCTATTTTCTATGTTTCTATGTAACACTACACTCTACATTAGATGCCTTTAAATAAGAGAGACTGCTTCATTCTTCAATCATTATCAGCTAAACTGTCTTAGAAACATTTGGCCCTTCGAGCCTGCATCACCATTCAATATGATCATGGCTGATCATCTAAAATCACTACCCCGTTCCTGCCTTTTCCGCATATCCATTGATTCTGTTAGTCCTAAGAGCTAAATCTAACTCTCTCTTGAAAATATCCAGTGAATTGGCCTCCACTGCCTTCTGTGGCGGAGAATTCCACAGATTCACAACTCTCTGGGTGAAAACGTTTTTCCCCGTCTATGTCCTAAATGGCCTACCCCTTATTCTTAAACTGTGACCCCTGGTTCTGGACTTCCCCAACATCGGGAACATTTTTCCTGTATCTAGCCTGTCCAATCCTTGCAGAATTTTATATTTCTATAAGATGCTCTCTCATCCTTCTAAATTCCAGTGAATACAAGCCCAGGCGACCCATTCTTTCATCATACGTCAGTCCCGCCATCCCTGGAATTAACCTGGTGAACCTACGCTTCGATAGCAAATAATGTTGTTCCTCAAATTAAGAGACCAAAATTGCACACAATACTCCAGGTGCGGTCTCACCAGGGCCCTGTACAAATGCAGTAGGACCTCCTTGCTCCTAAAATCAAATCCTCTCGCAATGAAGGCCAACATGCCATTAGCTTTCTTTACTGCCTGCTGTCTTGCAATCAGATCAACCATTCTATCTACTCCAGCATTGCTCTTCACATAAAGAGCAATTGGTTACAATCTGTTACACATTCAATAGATTCTGTCGGAGGAAGTTACCTTGTATATTGTGAATTAATTTTGCGGATGGTGAAGTACCTACTGGTGGACGCCATTCAAGAAGACAGTTACTTTGTACTATAAAAGCTATTGATTAATTTCCCTCCTGGGATATCATATTTATCGTATCATATTAACTGAAC
Source organism: Raja brachyura (assembly GCA_963514005.1). The sequence goes on from OY740802.1 coordinate 22,275,830, forward strand.
AGAATTGGCTTGCAATTAGATATTGCATCTACTCCAGTAATGCTCATCTGAAAAATAGTTTTCATATCAGCCATAAAATAGTTTCAACTGAATAAAATGTATTTCATGCTTTGCGAATGAGCTTTGCAAATCATGTAAACTCTGTGTGAGATGTCTTTAAAAACGATTTAAATATTTAAATAAACCAAAATATTTCTTAATTCTTCACAGTCTGAATGGAGACAAATATGATTTGTAGTACACAAAAGAGATATTTAATCTCAAAGGGTATTCTTTATTCCTATGCTAATAATTTGAAGATAGTCCCCATTAGTAAATTATTTTGAATAATTCAAATACTAGTTATTAATATTGGATGTTTCCAAGTGACAGTAAATTGCCCTGTTTAACCATTTTTTCTTCTCAAAAATGTATTTTTTAAATTTTGATGAACTGCGACATAAACTTACATTTGCCTACGGGGCAATAAACTAAAAGCTTCCAAGCTGTTTCACATATTATTTATTAATAAAGACAAATTGACACATAAGGAAATATCAGAGTTTCTTCCACAGTCAAAAAATCTAATTTCCATTAATGTGGTTTGTATTGCAAAGTGGGCAAAAGTAGGAAGCGAATCGTGGCAAATAGGAATATTGTGAGGGGAGTGAAATAACAAATGTTAATTTTTTAGTGAAGGAGCAGTAAGCAGTTTTTGAAAGATTCCTACATTGTCCAGCTGATACTTCCTATCCATCTGAGCTCACAGTTACACCATTTGTTTTTGCTCTGTTTTATTAATGTAATTGAAAGGAGCAAAATTAGGCATATTTCCAGAAGAATAACCCTCTTCTCAACCAATTATGTTAGATCGCTTACACCATCCAAACGAGGCATTTTCAGTTGAACATCTCAGAGGTAAGTGATCTCTGGTAGTGATTGGAGGTACACTAAAGTGGATGATATTCTAGATAGTGAAGATGGTTGTTAAAAATTGCAGCAGGATCTTGATCAGTTGGGCAATTGGGCTGAGGAATGTTTCAATGGAATTTATACAGAGATATGTGAGGTGTTGCATTTTTGGAAAGCTAACATGGCAGGACCTACACAGTGAATGGTAGGGATCTGCTGTGGGTATATAACTCATTAAAAGTGGCACCACAGGTAGATAGGGTGGTCAAAATAGCTTTTGGCACATTGGCCTTTATCAGTCACAGTATTGAGTATAGAAGTTGGGTGGTCATGTTGCAGTTTTATAAGACGTCGGTGAGTCTGCATTCAGAGTATTGTGTTCAAATCTGGGTGCTATGTTATAGGAAATATGTTGTGAAGCTGGAAAGGGTGCAGAGAAGATTAACGAGGATGTTGCCATGACTCAAGGGCCTGAGCTATAGGGAGAAGTTAAACCGACTAGGACTTTATTCCAAATGTAGACACAAAATGCTGGAGTAACTCAGCGGGTCAGGCAGCATCTCTGGAGAGAAGGAATGGGTGACGTTTCGGGTCGAGACCCTTCTTTTGACTTAATTCCAATGTTAAGCAGGCACGGACTATTCCTTGGAGCGCAGGAGGATAGGGGGTAATCTTGCACAAAATCATGTGAGGAATAGATCAGGTAGACGCAGAGAGCCGGGTAAGATTTAATGGGAACCTGAAGGATAACTTTTTCATACAGAGGGTGGAGGGTGTATGGAACTAGTTGCCCGAGAAGGTAATTAAGGCAAGTATTATTGCAACGTTTAAGAAACATTTGGGCAGGTGCATGGATAGGACAGATAGGATAGGATATGGTCCAAATGCACGCAGGCGGGATTAATGTAGATAGGACATGTTGTTCGGTATGGGAAATTGGACCGAAGGGCCTGTTTCCACGTTGTATGTCACTGTAATCGTATGACTATGACTCTATGATCCTTGACGTTTCATTCTCCGTCTTCGTTCAGAGCAGCACAGCAAGGAACAAAGCCCGTTGAGTCCATGCGGCCCTTCACGTTGACTGTGTGTTTAGCCCAATTCTACACAAATCACCCTTTATTCTGCCGTAATTAAACAACAGCCTAGATTTGAGGGGGTCTGCGCTTGAACCCTAAACTTATGACCACTGAGGTAATGCGCGCCATCGGTCGAGGAGGACACCGCCAGCTGAGGTTGAGGGCAGGCACCACGGGCCGGCAGAGGATGCTGGAGGTCGGACGGACACCAGTGAGTGCTGGAGGTCGATGGGTCCCAGTGTGTGCCGGACGCAGCGCTGAGAACAAAGGAGGTCCCGGCATCGGGGGGGCGCCGAGAACATAGGGGACAAGTGGGGACAAAATAGAATGCAAAACATCTCACTGTGACATGTAACACGTGATAGTAAAGTGTCATTCATTCATTCGTAATGATAATAGCAAAGGAATAGATTAATTAAGAGTGACATTCGCATGGTCTACTGCATTATCAATGTAACCATTTCTCTCGCTATAGACAACATTAATTGATTTTAGGGTTTTTTAAACAGATGAACGAAATTGTAGCTTGTGATCACAACATATCCACGCAGTGGATTTGAATTTGATTCGTCTACTATCAATACTTGACATCAATGCAGCGAGACTTCTGTTGTTCGGATTTTAAATAGTTTTTCAGTTTTTGATGCCTGCAAAGATATGTATAAGAATTTGAAACAAAAAGGAAAGTGAACACGAAGCCTGGATTTTATTAAACAACTTCAGGCATCGCCTGCCTCCTGGAAAGGGGTTTAGTAAAATACCTTCCGTCTTTGCCACGTGTTTCTTCACCGTCCAACAGTTGGGACATATCTCCAGAGTTGTCTTCTTTCTGTTCTGGTGCTTGTTTATTGAATTGCCCACCTCATCTCGCTCCTGAGCTGAAGCGCCTGTGGCCGGTTCTGATGCCAGTTCTATTCTTTGGTAGTGGCAACATCATTACATTGTGAGTTTGCGGCGCCGGGCAGATTCCTATTCCTGCAGTCGAAGTCGTGGCAGCAAGTGTTCCCCTGGAGATTGGGTGACGGCTGTCGTTGACCGGGGGGCGGCAGCGGATGGGCGTTTCTCGCCGGTTGCAAGCAGTAGTTCTCACAGGGGGCACGTGTTTCAGCCTTTGAGTTCTTGGCGCCGGGAGCAGCACGCGGGCGGGGCATTTTTGCCTTGATTTTCAGAATCTTGTCATTGCAGATGCTGAAAGTCAATGCATCTGTGCCAACACCTGGAGGGAGATTAATTTCGTTCGAAAAGCCGCGCAAACTTAAATTCATGGCGCCGTTAGCATCTTTGAATCTCTCCACGTGTTCTCCATAAACTGACATTCTGCCATCCGCGAACTTCACAGCTATCTCATCGGGAGAAACCCCGCTCAGATTGACGGAATATGAGAACTCGGGCGTTTCGGTGGTGGATTGCATGGGTCCTGCCTTTGTGTATTCGGGGCCGTCTCTGAAATCGGCGCGGTGGTGCTCACAAGCGCTTCCCCCTTTGTTCCTCGTGCCCCCGTCTCTTGGAGAGGCCGTGTCTCTGCCAGCCTTACCCATACGCCACAGCTTGCCGAGTATGAGATCACACATAACTGTGCACCCCAGTGATGCAAACAAATGTAATAAAGTTGTCCCATTGTCTATTTAGTGGTAAAACAAAAGGAAGGTAGTACGGGCTCTTTATAAACGCAGTAAATTAAACTCATCCACTATTTCATTCCATTAAACTCCCAAGTTTAAACTTGATCATTAATAAAAGTTGATATCAGTGAAATGTTACCGGAGTTCAACTAACCAATTATTTTAGGGCTATTTAGTTATTTTTACTACACGAATTGAATATTCTGAACTAAATTCACAGATTAACAATTTTGGGCAAATAGAATGGACCGCCTAAAAATTTCCATCCTAAAATTTCAGAGGTCCTTCAGCACACACCGAATTACTTAGTAGGTAATTAGAAATGAGAAACACAATAGCAAATTTATAAAGGGAAAACAACAATTCAATTTACAACGTGCTTGGAAATGATATATTCCGTGTTTATACCTTTCAATTGTATTATTCTTGTTGTCTGTGTTAATATCTTTCAATTTTATTATTCCTGTTTATTGTTACTGTGACATCACATCTGTTTGATTGCCGCATCACACACACCCACTTCAGTCATGAAAGTGACCACGGACAAAGTGGGATCATTCCTTTGTATGGATCAGGAAAGGAGTGAAGTGACCGAGTTTTGGGGGATGACATATAATTTCACCAGGTAAGATTTATTGATCCAGTTACTTATCATTGTGGATCGCGGCTGTTCTATGAATCAGGACATTAATAATTCGATGTACAATCATTGAACCAAAAGAGTAAGAATAGGAGATGGAATACATGAATTATTCCGCTCAACTAACACTATAAAATGACAGTGGCAATAACTTATGTCATTTTGTATTCAGCATCTGGAATCTAGGAATCGGTTCATGATGAATCGGTTCATTCTTTACACAGAGAGTCGTGAGTCTCTGGAATTCTCTGCCACAGAAGGTAGTTGAGGCCAGTTCATTGGCTATATTTAAGAGGGCGTTAGATGTGGCACTTGTGGCTAAAGGGATCAGGGGGTATGGGGAGAAGGCAGGTACGGGATACTGAGTTGGATGATCAGCCATGATCACATTGAATGGCGGTGCAGGCTCGAAGGGCCGAATGGCCTACTCCTGCACCTATTTTCTATGTTTCTATGTTTCTATGAATGTCTGACTTGCCACGGAGTGAATTAATTCCAAGTTATAAATGCTACAAGATACATTTCAAAATAACCAACATTGTTTATATGTGAGGCAATACATGACTATAGAAAGGTTGAGATTAATTTGTGCTCCACTTTGATTATTATATATCTGAAATAATTTGTACATTTTGGTTACTTTTTAAGGAAGAAAATTAAAGTAACGAGTCATATCGGACAACATCGCTCAGCCTTCCAAATTTAAAATTATAACTTTCTATCTACTTCGAATAGATTCCAGAAAGCTAAAAAGTGATTTAATACAGGGTTATTAAGTGTGAAGAGTTTTACTAAACTGACTAGGGAAAGTTATTTCTGCCAGTCATGAATCTTTAGTTTTTAATTGTAATTAAGAAAATGAGGGGATGATTAAGAGAAACATATCTGAAATTTAATACAGGGAAATGTGAGGATGCATTTTGGGAAGTCTAACATGGGCGCGACCTACACAATGAATGGGAAGGCTCTGGGCTGTGTCCTGGAGCAGAGGGATCTAGGAGTGCAGGTGCATAATTCCTTGAAAGTGGCATTACAGGTAGAAATGGTGGTCAAAAAGGCTTTTCACCAGTCAGCATATTGAGCGTTGAAGTTGGGAAGTCATGTTACAGTTATATCAGACATCGGTGAGGCCACATTTAGAGTATTGTCTTCAGTTGTGGTCACCATGTTATAGGAAAGATGTTGTCAAGCTGTAACCAGTGCAGATAAGATTTATGAGGATGTTGCCAAGACTCAAGGTCCTGAGCTATTGGGAGAGGTTGAGCAGACTAGGACTCTTGCTTGGAGCGCAGCAGGATGATGGATGATCTTATAGAGGTGTACAATATCATGAGAGGAATAGGTCAACAAAATGCACAGAGTCACTTGTCCAGAGTAGGGGAAGTAAGAACCAGAGGACATAGGTTTAAGGTGAGGGGGGATAGATTTAACAGGAACCTGAGGGGATAACTATTTTACACAATGGGAGGTGGGTGTATGGAACAAGCTGTTGGAGGAGCTAGTTGAGGCAGGCACTATCGCAACATTTAAGAAACATTTAGACAGGTACATGGATAGGAGAGGTTTAGAGGGATATGGGCCAAACGTAGCCTAGTGGGACTAGTGAAAAAAGTACATGTTGGTCGGCGTGGGCATGTTTGGCTGAAGGCCCTGTTTTCACGCTGTATGACTATAGCTACCAAGATATTACTTACGCAACGAGCAAAGGAAGAAACCATTGTAACATTTATGTAAAGAGTGGATTTGTAAGAACATAAGAATATAATTTCTCAGCATTTCTTTATTCTCCCAAATAATTTCTCCGGGCCACATTAACATACTAATCTGTTTCTTTTCAACAAATTTATAGAAGCTCTTGCAGTATGTTGCGATGTTTCTTGCTAGCCTACTATTGTATTCAGGGTTACACAAAAAGCTGGAGAAACTCAGTGGGTGCAGCAGCATCTAAGGAGTGAAGGAGATAGGCGACGTCTCGACCGGAAACGTCGCCTATCTCGTTCGCTCCTTAGATGCTGCTGCACCCGCTGAGTTTCTCCAGCTTTTTGTGTAACCCTCAATTCTCCAGCATCTGCAGTTCCTTCTTTAATACTATTGTATTCAACTGTTTCTTTATCTGCTCCTTTGTTGATGTTTTTGAAGTTGAGGAAGAAGTCTGTCGTGGAGAACAAGGTGGTGGGATTAGTTGTTGATTGTTATATGATTTTATAAATTGCAAGTCTCTGTCTCCTTCAGCTGGCCAGAATGCAGTACAATTACAAGCAATTAAGAACCTATTTCCAACATGGAGATGTCCTTTTAACTCAGGAGTTTCTCAATTGCCCTCAATAGAAAAATACAACACAGGTACAGGCCCTGCAACCCAAAATGACCGTGCTGAACATGATGCCAAGCTAAATTAATTTCAGCTGCCTGCACATGATCCATTCCATATAACTTAATTTCCTGCATATCCGTGATATCTAAAAGGCTCTTAAACACACCTTTTTGTATTTTCCTCCACTACCACATGAAACCCCATGTCATCATGCGGAGAACGTACAGACTCTGTACAGACCGCGCCCTTTTCAAGAACGAGCCCAGGTTTCGGGCGCAGCAACTCTACCGCTGCACCACTGTGCCATCCCTATGACTGGTCCTGCCAGCAATGCCCAGAATGATTGTAACGGAGGGGTGGGAAGGGAGGGGGTACGAACTGGAAGAGAGGGGCAAATCAAAGCCTGGCAGGTAATAGGATGATACATGTGAGGAAGGTCTTTTGTAAGGTAGCTGGTTGGACAAAGGCCAGAGATGAAAAGACAGAAGGTGCAAGACACAAGGATTGAAGAGTTGTGAAATGAGAAGCTAGAGGAAGAAATGTAGGTGGAAAGGGAGGGGGTGGGGTAAAATAGCTGCAAATCCTGATGGGGCACAAGGGGGGGGGGGGGGGGGGGGAGAGGGAGGGGGTATTTGGGGAAGAAAGGGAAGGGTTATGTGGTTATCTAAAATTAGAAACATCAATTGGAGAATAAAATTGGAGAATCCCGACTGATTGTAGGGGAGGTGAAAGAGAGAAATGACAAGACAAAGCATGTCAGGTAATAGGTGAACACAGGTGGGGGGGGGGGGGGGGAGAGTTGATAGGCAGATGGTTGGATAACGGTCAGTGATGAAAAAACAGGTGTGAGACAAAAGCAATTGAACTGCAGGTCAGAGCAGGACCAGCAGCTCGGAGGAGCAAGTACGCAAATTGGTTGGAGCATCCAAATTGTCTAATTGAGTGGCAACTAAAAACAAGGCAAGGTATAGCGGAGTGACCTATTGGGAGCAGCCAAGTTGGGAGAGAGCCTGTGTAGAGGTGAAATGCTGTGTTGTCAAGTGGGAGTCTTTGGTTTGTCATCAGCGAGGAGGCTGAGGCAAGGAAGCTCTCAGAGGTGGATTGGAGGATAAGGTTCAGTCTGCTCTCGTGTGTGAGTCTCATTATTTATTATTGGTTCAGTTACAGAGGTGATGGCAGGTAAGTTGGTACAATACTCCTCCTGCAGGATGTGGAAAGTCAGGGAAACTGCTGGTGCTGTAGCCCCTTAAACTCCTCGACATTAGGGAAATGGAGCAGCAGCTGGATGACCTCAGGACTATCCAGCAAAATGATCATTTCTTGGACAGGACGTGTAGCGAGGGCGTCATGCCAATGATCCAGAAAGAGAGGAGATGGGTGACCACGAGAAAGGGAATTCGATGTGTAGTGCAGGTGGCCCCAATGACCATCCCCCTTCTAAAAAGGTACACCCTTCTGGGTGCTGTCAGGGGGATGACAATTCAAGGTTGAGCTGCAGTGGCAGACGGCTGTGATACCAACCTTGACACTGAGGTTCAACACACAAGTGTGACGCCAGGCAGAGCCAGAATAGTAGGCCGCCCTTTAGTTAGGGATGCAGACAGGAGATTCTGTGGCAGCAGTCAAGCCTCCAGGATGGTGTGCTGTCTCCCTGGTGCAAGGGTTCAGGATGTCTCGGAGCTGCTGCTCAAGGGGGAGGGGTAGCAGCAGGACTTTGTTGTGCATGTTAGCACAAATAACCAAGGTAGGAAATGGAATGAGGTTTTGCAATATGAGTATAGGGAATTAAGTTAAAGGCTAAAATGCATGACCTCCATGGTACTCATTCTGGATTGCTTTCAGTGCCACCTGCTAGTGAGGGTAGTTTAGTTTAGAGATGCGGCATGGAAACAGGCCCTTCGGCCCACACCGGGTCAGCACCGACCAGCGATCCCCACTATCCAACACCCACTAGAGACATTTTGTTTTAACATTTACCAAGCCAATTAACCTACAAATCTGTACGTCTTTGGAACAGGAAGATGGGTGACATGAATGTGTGACTGAGTTGGTGCAAGGGGCATGGATTCAGATTTCTGGACCATGGGATCACTTCTGGCGCGGAAAGGGTAGGTTGCATCTAAACTGGAGGGGAACCAATATCTTGGCAGGCAACTTCACTAGTGCTACATGGTTGATTTAAACTTGATGGGCAGGAGGGTGGGGATCATATGCAGAGGACCAAGGCAGGTGAGAGGATGGAAATCGGTATGCTGATGAGAGAAAGTTTAGTGGACACTATAGGCAGGAGAAAGGCATGGAGCAAAGGGGGAGTGTTGGTTTGAATTGCACTTATTTTACTGCGAGAGGCCTATTGACAGGTAAGACAGACAAATTCAGGGAATGGATAGGTCCGTGCAGCTGGGACATTGTAGCCATTACAGAAACCTGGTTAAGAGAGGGACAGGACTGACAGGGCAACATTCCTGGCTACCGATATTTCAGGAAAGTCAAAGGTGGGGGTAAAAGAGGCAGTGTTCTGGTATTGATCCAGAGAGTTCGCCCATGTGGGTGGTACTGAGGAACAAGAAAGGGATGATCACCTCGTTGGGAGTGTACTGCAGGCCCCCCAAATAATCAACGGGAATTAGAAGAGCAAATTTGCTGGGAGGTTGCAGGCAGCTGCAGGATTAATAAGGTTGTTGCAGAAGGGGATTTTAACTTTCTCAACATTGACTTGGAATGTCATAGTGAATAAGGTTTAGATGGTGCAGAATTTGTCAAATGCGTTCAGCAAAATTTCCTCCGCCAATATGTAGAGGGCCCTACATGGGGTCTTGATCTAGTCTTGGGAAATTGAAAGAGGTAAGTGGAAGAAGTGTTTGTGGATTATCCTTTTGCGACCAGCAACCACTGTTCTATTAAGTTTAAGATAGTTATGGATTGAGACAGGCCGGGCTCACATGTTAAAATTCTAAATTGGGGCAAGACTAACTGTGGGTATTCGACAGGAACTCGCTCAAGTTGATTGGACCAGTTTGTTTGAAGGAAAAAGAATGTCAGCAAAGTGAGGTGTTTTTAAAAGTGTGCTGACAAGTCCAGGACATGCATGTTCCTGTTAGAGTGAAGGGCAAAGCAGGTGGGCGTAAGGAAACTTGGATGACGAGAGAAATCTGGTGAAGAGTAAGGAGGAGGCATGGGCAGCTATAGGCAGCTGCCTTTTCAGAGTCTAAAGTTTGAATAGCATTCTACTAATTCAGCAGGTGCACTGGCTGAGATCTACTAGTGATTGTTAAATATGGGTGAGGTGCCGGAATACTGGAAGGTGGCAAATGTTGTGCCTCTATTCCCAAGGGCTGCTTAGGAAATGCAGGCTAATGAGCCCAACATCTGTGGTCAGAAAGTTACTAGGGCGTATTCTGAGGGATAAGATATCTATGCATTTAGATGGACAAGGGCCAATTAGGGATAGTCAGCAGGGTTTTGTACATGGGAGGTCGTATCTCATGAATCTGAGTTTTTTTGAGGATGTGACCAAAAATGTTGATGAAGGCAGAGTTGTAGATGTTGATTATATGGAATTCAGCAAGGCTTTTAACAAAGTTCCACATGGTAGGGTGCTCTGGAACGTTAGATCGCATGGGATCCAAGGAGACAGTCGAAAGAATAGATAATTTGCTTCATGGAAGGAAGCAGGGGGCGAGGGTAGAAGGTTGCTTTTCGAACTGTGACTAGTGGTGTGCTTCAGGATTCCGTGTTGGGCCCATTGCTGTTTGTCATCTACATCAATAATTTGGATGAAAATATACAAGGCAAGATTAGCAAGTGTGCATATGACAGTAAAGTGGGGGGTATTTAAGATATTGAAGATGATTGTCAAAAATTGCAACAGGATCTTGATCGGTTGGGATGGTGGGCTGAGGAATGGTTCATAGAATTTAATGCAGAGAAAGGTATTGCATTTTGGGAATTCTAACATGGGCAGAACCCACACAGTGACCCACACAGGGCTCTGGGGAGTGTTATGGAGCAGAGGGATCTAAGAATGCAGGTATAGTTCCATGAAAGTGGCATCACAGGTAGATAGGGTGGACACAAAGGCTTTCAGCACTTTGTCCTTCATCAGTCAGAGTACTGAGTATAGAAGTTGGGAGGTCATGTTACTGTTGTATAAGACGTCTGGAATGTGCTGCCAAAGGAGATACTGTAGTTGAGGCAGGTACAATCATACGATTTAAGAGACAATAGGACATGTTCATGGATAAGATATGTTTGAAGATGGGACTAGCGATGATGGGGCATGTTGGTCAGCGTCAACAAACTGGATTGAAAGGCCTGTTTCCATGCTGTATGACTCGATAATTCTAAAAGGATTGAAGAGTTGGGAACTGTGAAGCCAGAGGAAGGAATGGGTGTGGAGGATGTGAAAAAATAGGTGTGTCAGATTGGGCACAGGGGAGGTGGTGGGAAGAAAGGGGAGTGTGGTGGAGAAAGGGGTGAGGGAGGGAGGATTAGTTAGAGGTTACCTAATATTGGATCATTTAATATTCATACTTTTGAGTTGTAAGCTACCCAAGTGGTATCTGAGGTGTTGTTCCCCCAGTTTGCAATGTGGCCTCACTCTGGCAATGGAGGATCCTCGGGACAGAAAGGTCAGTATAGGAATGGGCAGCAGAGTTCAAATGGTTGGCCACTGGGAGATCCAGCAGTCCCTGGCGGACCAATGGTAAGTGTGGTAAAAATGGTCGCCGATTCTCGCTAAAAACTTGCACTTCATCTCACCGATGTAGATGAGGTTAGAGATGGTGCACATGAACCTCTGTTTCTGGAAGGATTGCTGGGATCCCTGGATGGAGGTGAGGGTGACGATATAGGGACAGGTGTTAGTTACATCTCCTGCGGTTGCAGCGGAAGGTACCTGGGGAGGAGGTGGTTTGGGTGGGAAGGGATATATGACCTAGGAGTTACACAGGTTGTGTTCTCTGAAGATGGTGGAAAGAGGTGGGGATGGGAAGATGTATCTGATAGCAGGATCATGTTGGAGTTTACAGAAATGTTGGAGGATGTTGTGTTGGATGCAGAAGCTGGTTTCCAGTGAAAGGTGAGGACCAGGTGAACTGATCCATCTGGATAACAGAACTATAGGACATCTATCCTTGTTCCATCTGCAGTGAGAACAGATCTATAAGGCACAGACGAGGCATGGGTGGGGAATGAATCTATGACAACAGGGGGGAAACCATGTTTACTAAAGAATGTGGACATCTCAGATGTCCTAGAATGGAAACGCTCATTTTTGGAGCAGATACCGTGGAAACAGAGAAATTGAGAATAGGGGATAGCATCTTTGCTGGAGGCAGGGTGGGAGAAAGTGTAGTCCAAATAACTGTGGGAGTTGATAGATTTGTCGTAGATGTCAGTCAATAGCCCCTGTGATTAAGATAGAGATCAAGAAAGGGGACAGAGGTATCAGTGATAGTCCAGGTGAATTTGAGGGCAGGGTAGAATTTAGTTATAAAGTTAATGAAATCAATAAGTTCTGCATGGGTGCATGAGGCAACCCCAGTGCAGCCATCGATGTAGTGGAGAAAGATTTGGAGGATGGTGCCACTGTACGATTGGAACAAGGACTGTTCAGCATAACCATCAAAAGCGCAAGCATAACTGAGGTCCAGCGAATGGCCATGGCTGCACCTTTAACTTGAAGACATTGAGAAGAGTCAAAGAAGAAGTTGTTGAGGGTGAGGATAATTTCTGCTGAGCAGAAGAGAGCGTTAGTTGAGGGAATAGTTGAGTCAAGGAAGAATCGAAGGTTTTGTACATGCTTCTGTAACTTGTTATAATCCTTCTGAATATTGACGACCCCATCCTTGCCCATGCCCCATTAATTTTGGAACTGTACATTTAGAAATTGCGCCTTTTCAGAGTCTAAAGTTTGAATAGCATTGCTACTAACCCTTGTGGTACACCACTACCCCACCTACTCTCTGATTTCTCTCCTATAGCCAGCTATCAATCCTTTCTGCACTTTGTGCTCTTACCTCTCATTCACTAATCTTATTCAGGGATCTATAATTGGCCACATTATCAAAGCTCTTTTAAAAATGTGAAATGACATCAATTTAATAACCTTTGTCCATTTAGGTCGGTCAAGCAGTTTGTTTAAAATATGTTGATATTACGTATCTTCTAAAAGATAATACAAGGAATATGATTGGGGAATGCACCAAAGATTAATTCAGAATTTTATTAAAGAGTTACATTTTAGAGACCTCTAATTCCACATGGATGTAAAGCTAGATCTTCTGCTTTGACTAACTATTCCATAAGTTTAAGAAACTAAATAGCTTCTTTTTTAGATGAGTTTCATTTTGCTCTGGGCTCTGCAGCTCTCAGTGTCTTCCAGTGTCAGAACTATATTACAGAGATGATTCTTTGGATATTTCTGCTGGTGACTGACTAAGTTTCAGAGATTCAGAATGACTGGGGGCAACAGCAGAATGGAAAACTATCAAAAGCTATTTTCTTTTCCTTTTTAGAAGCTTTTGATTTCTGAGAGTGTTTGCGGGTGGATGATGGGGCAGCTGAGATCTGAATTGCATATCTTGGATCTGTTGTATTCTGTTGACTAGAAACTGAATCCCTTGCGGATTTTGTATCAGTGATGGATGGTCGGGAATGCATGGATGTTGGGATGGATCCTGCGCTTCCAACTTCATCGGAGTTCCAAGAGGTTTTGCTTGTATTTGAGATTGTACTGCCACTGGAGTCCAGAGAAGTCTCAATTGAGTTAGAGGATTTATCTGTGGATGGTGTTCGGGGTCTACTACTCCTTCTTACTGCCGAACTTTTTGAGTCCTTTCTTTTACCGTGCACCGATTGATTTATTTCGTGACTCATAACTGCTCTGCTTCCTTCGTGGTGGGATTTTGAGCATCTCTTCCCTTTGTCATGCACTGAATGGGGTTTTTCATGAACTGCAGGTTTTCTCAGTTCATTTAATGAGCCTCTCTTCCCTTCCTCATGCACATTGTTTCGTTGTGTTGATCCCATTGAGGATCTTCTGCATTGATCTTGATTAAACGTTGAACCTATATGTTCACCATCTATGCACGTGGTGGGTCTTTTATTTTCTTCCTCCTGCACACGTGGACATTGCTCTAAATTCTTTGAGGTTCTTCTGCTTTCAACTGGGCGGGGTATTGAGCCTCTTTTCCCTTCATGACTAGTCGAGGCTCTTCTGCTTTGAGGTAATGAGCTTCTCTTCCCTTCTTCACGAATATCACGACTTAAAGAGGGTCTTCTGCTTTGAGTTGAGTGGGGTACTGAGCCTCTCCTCCCTTCTTCATTAATAAGGGGTATTTCTTGACTCACAGGTCTTTTACATGGAACTGAGTCGGAAACTGGGCGTCTCTTCTCGTTAAGCAAGGCTCTGGCGGCAGCTGAGCTCCTTCTGCTAGGATCTACACTGGGAATAAAAGACTGTTTAGATGGCTGATATGCCAAGGCTGTCTCGTATAATGAGTCCCCACTTGGCTCTGACGAAGTGACCAAATCCAGAGATGATGTTACTTTGGGGGGCAATTTATCCAAGGATTTCAGACGGCTTTGCCTGGGGCCTATTTCCCCAGTGTATTCCTCCAGACGGTCAATGTTGTCGAAATAATCGGCCTCAACCAATAAAGTGTGCTTTTCACAAATGGTCAAGTTCAGTGTATCTATGTTCACCTCTGGGGGAATGTTAAACGTGTTGGAAAAGCCTTGATAGTTTTTTCTGATCATTCCGTCATATTCCTCGATCATTTCCGTCCGCTCTCCAGTGATATTTACAGTCCGCCCGGTGATGGTCGCGTTCACGTTCTCCGGAGGAACGTCGCCCAGATTGATACAGACGATAAACTGCGGTGGAGCCTCATCGTTTCCAGATTGCCCGACTCCCTTTTGCAGACGTTTTGACTGTTCCGGGCCTTTGTTCAATTCAGCGGACCGCTTACACGCCTCGCCATCCTCCGCTGACCAACGTTGCATAATTCACAGGCTTGTAACTTTCTGAAACTGGCAGTGCATTTGTTTACGCAAACGATTTACAAGCGTTTATCCACCTCTATGATGAAAATGGCTATGCACAATTATTAATACACAGCTATTTGCGGAAAAATCATATTGCGCTGACCATCAAGGTAAAACTGCTCACATGAAACTATGGGGAAAACATTCCCTTGACTTTATAAATATGTTAAAATAACTTATGTTAATACAAAGAACAACAATAAATTCTAAATCGTTTGTAAAATGGGAAAAGGAAAGTGGAAAATTCTGTTCTGCAGGTCGCCCCAGCGAGTCGAGTTTGGAATTCAGTTATAAAATGAAAGACCCTCTTTGGAATTCCTGGCAGTGAAGAATTGCGTAAAGGGTCACTCTTAAACCAATACCACAGAATTACGACCACTGTATATCATTGCCTGTGGTTAGGGAATACAATTATTATGGAAAATGTGGCCATCCTCAGACATATTGGTTTGCTTCCTATATAATTATCAATAGTGTGCTAATCTCTGATTCAGAAAGTTGTGTACCCAAAGACTGAGCACCTAAATGTGGACCAACAATTACCTTTAGTGCCAAGTACTGTTGCCATGTGGATAATTAGGACAGTATCATATCAGTATTCATAGTGGAAGCCTTACAGTTTCCTTGTCAACTGACCTCCCCGCTCATCCAGCATATTGATTCAATTTGCTGTTTGGAGGCATTGGTGCACATTGGCCATTTGCCAATCCTGCCCCCCCCCCCCCCCCCCCTCCCGAGAATTGATAAGCCATAACTTAAGTATAACATGCCCTTGTTTTATAATCAGAACATTATATATTGTGTATATTTGTGGGAATGTACACAACAGTGTTCTACAAAATATGGACAAATATTATAATGACGATGTCATGATATTCTAAGTTGCAGAGAACAGCTTGAAAGTAACAACAATGTGTCTAATAAATTTGCCATTTGGAAATAAAGTTTCTTAGCTCAGTTAGTGGTTTGAAAATATGCTAAATCTAAAAATATGCTAAATGCTCTTTGTAACTGAAATGAATTGGGAAGTGGGTATGATATGATTTCACCAATAATGCTCTTTGGAACAACTTTTAATATTTGATTGGAGATTGGAATGATCTCCTTAGAAGACAACATAAAAAGAATATTAAAATAAACAAAAGAGAGTTTTGATATAGAACATATCCACAAAGCATGTTGATCAAATCTATGTCTAAATTAAATGCAAAAATGATATCATATTTACAATGTTTCCAACTCCTGAGCATTAACGGAATTTAACATTTAATAGAAGATAGAAATAAAATGCTGGAATAACTCAGCTGAATGTCTGACTTCCGGAGGAGCAATGGGAAGATCCATACACAATACAGCTTGAAATGTTCTATTGCTTATTAATGATATATTAATGAATTCTATACTCTACTATTTCATGCAATAAATCAGGTTTCTTTTGAGGAATAGAATGAGCAAATGCATTCTAATTCAGGAATCTTTGACACGGAAAATTATTTAAGTCAAATATTCTGTCCCTTCCATCGGTAGGTTTTTTTTAACGTTCAGGTCCTGAAAAACATGGGCTTTGATCAAGACATGGTATGAAGATGCTGTTTCTTTTTTCATTGCCATATGGGGGAAATCAAATCGAGTCTGTATTTGTCATATTCACCAGATATGAACTGGAACAATTAAATTCTTACTTGCTGCAACTTTTCAAATGGGAAACCATGTAAATGATAACATATGTGTATGAAAACTGTTTAATCTTACTCAAGAATAAACTTGGAAATGCTTCTGAAGTCCAGTGTGCATCTCTGAAGTCACCGAGGATCCATGTGCAATAAGTTTAGATCATATTTCTTTAAGATCGATATTGGAAATGTACAAAAGATCATTAAATATACCACGGAGCTGATATATAACAAGCATTTTTAAGAATCCTGACCAGCCAATCACTTGATTGTCACGTACTATAGTCAACACTCACTTCAGGAAATTAAAGTTAAATAAAGTTCTGTTAAACCATTTGTCCAGAAAAGGTTTCTATAAGTACCACTGATAAAGAGGTACATAAAGATCAGAGGTTATCAAGTTTTGAGATATGTTTTGTAGTCTCTCATATGATTAACAAACTTGGCACAGATAAATAGCTTGGTTTCTTGAAGTAAGCATTTTGCCACTATTGTCCACCGTGTCAATGCAACTTGGGGCACTCTCCTGTTCTATCAAATGACTGATTTTTTTCTTTCAGGTATGTAACCTTTGGTTCTTTTCCCGATTATCCTTAAATTGTACCCTTTAATTATTACAGAAATACAGATACAGAGATACAATGCGGAAACACGCCCATCGGCTCCGCTCGGACCAGGGATCCCCGTTACACTACACACAACGAACAATTTACAGTTTTTACCAAAGCCAATTAACCTACAATTTACAATTTTTGCCGAAGCCAGTTCACCTACAAATCTGTACGTCTTTGGAAATGTGGGATGAAAGCGGAGCACCCGGCGGAAATCCATGTGGTCACGGGGAGAACGTACAAACTCTGCACAGTCAGGATCGAACCTGTGTCTCTGGTGCTGTAAGGCAGCAATTCTACTGCTGCGCCACGTGCCGCCCCAAATGACCCTTCACCTTCCTGTCAGCTGCTCTATCAAGTTGGCCGCTCCTTTAACACTTTTAAAGGGTGTTTAATTTTGAACACTATTATACACAGAATACATGGTAATCAAACTCTCAATTTGGCCCATTCAATCCTTTCACAATTTTGCTCATTTAATTTAATTAGCATAACACTCTTTTCACATATATCCTCATGTTTCTCCGGCTTCTTAAATGTATTTATATTGATTCTGCCGGTTGCTCCCTGTGAAAGTGAATTATTAGTTCTTACTATTCCTTCAGCAAAGATATTTCTTCGGAAGTAGCTTTTGGACTTATATGGTTTTGTTAAATTGATAACCACAATTTTTGAGGAACCTTTAGTACAATCCCATCAGAGTGATCACCCCTTCTTATTTCTTCGTTTCACCTATATAGCTATTTTTCTTAGTTTCACCTATTCTATCTATTTAGATTTTTAAATATATTTCTCCTACTTATAATGTTTTTTAAAATCTCATTTTCTATCATGTGTTCAATTAATCTTTAATATTCATTTATTCGCTTTAGTTAACCTTCCCCTCCACATATAAAACCCAGAATTGTATATTTTTATTTTTAAGCATGTAACTTCCCTGAACTGTCAAGTCAAGTCGATTTGATTGTCATATGCACAAGTAAAGTGAGGTACATGTAAAGTGAAAATCTTGTTTGTAGCAGCGTCACAGGCACATAAACTCAGACAAAACGCAAACATAAATTGTACATAAATTATGCAAGAACATGAGAAGATAAAGATTGTGCAAAAGGAGGAGGTGACGCAGGTAATTGACAAGAGTAGGGTATTGGATGTTGTCTACATGGTAGATAGGCACAAAATGCTGGAGTAACTCAGTGGGACAGGCAGCACCTCTGGAGAGAAGGAATTCGTGATGTTTTGGGTCGAGATCCCACTTCAAACCATGTCTTCATAGACATTCGTAAGGTATTTGATAAGGTCCTTCATAGTAGATTGATCCAGAAGATTAAGATGCTTGGGATCCATGGTGATTTTGTAGTTTAGATTAGAGAGAAATGCAGGGGATAGTGATGAAAGGGTGTCATTTGTATCTGCAGGCCTGTAACCAGTGAGGGTCTATAGCAGGATATAGATCAGTCACATACTATATATAGGTGGAGATATGGCAGATGGAGTTTAATCCAGGAAAGTTTGAGATGTTGCACTGTGGAAGATCAAATGTAAGAGGAAATGACAGGACCCTCAACAGCATCCCCTTAGTAGCATTGGTGGAGAGAGAGAGATCTTGGTGTCGAAAACCATAGCTGAAAGTAGCATCACAGGTTGATCAAATGATAAAGGTGTATGGTATGCTTGCCTTCATCATTTGGGGCATTAAGTATGAAAGTCAAGACATCATGTTATAAAACTTGGTTAGGTCACATTTGGAATATTGTGTGCAGTTTTGGTTGATCTGAAATTAACTATAAGGAGAGGTTGGACAAACCTGGTTGTTTTCTCTGGAGGGCGGATGAGAAAAGACCTGCTAAAGTTTATACAATTATGAGATGCACATTTATGAGGTTAGACAGTCAGAGCGTTTTAGATTGGGTGAAAATATCAAATACATTTCCACCCCAGGGAAAAAGGGCATAGTTATAAGTTCAATGGGAGAAAGCTTATAGGAGATGACAAGGCAAGTGTTTTACACAAAAAATGGCAGGTGCCTGGGATGTGCTGCAAGGGGTGGTGGTGGAAGGAGGGACGATAGTGGTATTTAAGAGGTCTTTAGATGGGCACATGAAATTAAGGGATATGATCTGCATGCAGGTAGAAGGGAGTAGTTTAATTTGGCATTATGTTCAGCACAAATACTGTGAGTGGAATGGCCAATTTGCTGTACTGTTTATGTTCCAGCTAAGACAATAATGTAAAACACAATTGGAAAATAAGTCCATGGTACGGCAAGAGATTGTCCATAGGTTTATGGAGTAACAAGGAACTGCTGATGCTGCTACAAAAAACGGCATTAAAAGTTGGAGTAACATGGGTTTCAGATTGGGACTCTTCTTCAGACTGATTATGGTGAGGGGAAGTAAGAAAGCTGGAGGGGCTACCCAAAGCCTAACAAGTGATAGCTATCATTGTTTTCCTTGCAGATGTAGCATAAGGGTTCTATGACCTAGTTCAAGAACCTGATGGTTGTAGGAAAGTTCCTGAACCTGCACAAGGTTCTGTACCTCCTGCTTCAAGCTTCTGTACCTCCTGTTGAATGGTCGCTGCATGAGGAGTATGGCCTAGATAATGGGGAGTCTTGATGGTAGATGCTGCCTTATTGAGGTAGAACATGATGTGATGCTCTCAATGGTGGGTCAGTGTCTGTGATGGACCAGGCTAACTCCTCCATTCTATGTTTCCTCTTGCATTTATGTGCAATGCTGTACCACCATGATGCAACTAGTTGAGATATTTTCTATAGTGCACCTGCATATGTTTCTTGGAGTATTCAATGATATGCCCAATCTCTTTGAAAATATAGGTACTGGTGAGCTGTTGCTGCTCAAATATTTAACATAACATAACAAATACTTTATTAACTTTACATTGCAATCTCCCTCCACCACCATCCTACCTAAGCAAACTGGCATCCGAACTCATGACTTCCCCTTTCTGAACTCAATGATTAGTTCCTTGATTCAGTTGACATTGAGAGATTATTGTTGTGGCACCACTCAAGCAGGTGTTCTATCCCTCTCCTGTATGCCAGCACATTGCTGAGTGAATCCTTTCACAGTTCTCAGCATTTAATCTGTCACCTTTTTTGTATTTCTCTTGTCTGTGTGTATTGTGTTATTATGTTACACTGTGCTATTATCCCATACAAATATTCTGCAAGTTCCCATTCCACCAGGAAGTTTTGTGTGTTACATAAAGTTTCATGATTTAACATTTTTAAATCATGAAACTTCAGATAAATTGCATCCAGCGATACATTTCTCTCATGTACACAATTTAAAACCAAGGATTCACCTTTACAAATTAAAGGCAGGAAAGGAAGGATATTTTTACTTGAAATGTGTTAAGCATTTGAAGAAACAGAAGAATAAGAGATCTTAATGAATTGCAAGATTGAACTACACAGGCCTTTGTCAACACAAGATTAAGGATTATTGGAAATGCAACAAATAAATTATTTGAACACATGGAGTGGATCACTAAAACTTATCTCCTGCCCAAAACTATTAATATAAAAATAAAAACAATAAATGTATTAACAAAAAACTTGTATAGTCCTGGTCCTTACCTTTAACTCCACCAGCCTTCCCATCCAACACTTCTTTCTCAGAATTTTCTGCTACCTTCAACATGACCCCACCACCAGTAACATTATCCCATCCTCGCCACTTTCCACTTTCCATAGAGACCCCACCCTCTGCAACTCCTTGGTTGCCTCACCCCTTCCCATCCAAACCATCCCCCCCCCCCACATGTATTTTCTGCTGTAACCGCAGGAGGTGTAACACCTGTTCCACCTCCTCCCTCAAATCCATCCAGGGACCCCAACAGCCCTTCCAGGAGAAATTGAGTTTCACGTGCACTGCCTCTGACCTCATGCATTGCATTCACTGCCCCTGTTGTTGCCTCCTTTACATTGGCGAAACCAAACATAACCTGGGCAGCCGTCGTGCTGAACACTTGTGCTCTCTCTGCCAAGGCCTGCTGGATCTCCTGATTGCTCAGTATTTTAACTCCTTACCCATTCGCATACCAACCATTCTATCCAGGGTCGCCTTCATTGGCAGAGTGAGGTCACATGCAAACTGGAGGAACAATACCTCATAATCTGCTTGGATAGTTTACAACCTAATGAGCGTTGAATTCTCCAAATGTTGATAACACCTCCCCCCCCCCCCCCCCCATCCACCCCCTTCCCTGTGCCCCACTCTGGTGCACACCCATTCCTCTTGCTGTGCCACCATCCCTTTCCTATTTCCCCCATCCCCTTCCACGTATATCCCTCCCTCTGACTTAACATGTCATTGCTCCTCTTACACTCTTCGCCAGTACCCACCTATCACTTGCCAGGCTTTGTTCCTCCCCCACCACTTTTTCTACTTTCCACCTCCCCCCTCCCGCTACTATAATCAGTCTGAAGAACAACCCCAAGCCAAAACATTGTCCATTCACACCCTCTGGAGATGCTCTCTGACTTGCAGAGTTACTCCAGCACTTTGTTTTTTTTGAAAACCAACATCTTGCAATTCCTTTTGTTTCCAAAGTAATTTTTCCATGTGCACAGCCTTTATACAAAGGAGCAGGTGTTGGTATCTCAGTTGCATTATACTGCATTTAAAAATGAATGCTTTCAGGATTGGAGAAAGCATGTTCCTCAACATGCAACACTATTTTCAACTACATTTATACGCATAAAATGAAATTATTATATTCATCATGACATGTGCTTTTCTTCAACTAGAGTAGTTAATAAACAGGGAGCCAATCCGAAATTCATAAGAGGGATTTGATGAATCCATACTTTAACCATACCTTAAGAAAGAGATGTTCCACTGAATTTTGGACCTAAGAAACATGCAGTTTCCTGGATAAAGTAAGGAATAGTAATCCTGTTTTCATTCTATGGAAAACAGTAGGAAATGCTGTTGTTTTTGTCATATTGAATTTGTCAAATATTCCACAGAAAATTCTGTTTGTTAGAGACTGGTACGCCAACAGTGCTCCTTTACTGAACCTGATATATTATTGTCTTGCACAAATATCTTGATTGAACGCTTTATCAATCATTGTTCTATCTATCCAGAAATCATTACTGACGCAGTAAATTAATGCAAGGAAATAGAGTGCTATTTTCAGTGGTTACTCTTGTAGGATTTATATATTAAAAATATTTTATGATTTATTCAACAAAACAGTATTTACTTTTTCCCATGCACGTAATCATCTTGTGAACTGACCATTTCCACTGTCTTTATTCAAAAATCAGTAAGATTCTATACTATTTATAATATTTTCTATACTATGAAAAACACCACCCTGATATCAACACTAATCACTGTAAGACAACTTAGTAGAAGTTGCAGGATATGCTGATCCTCCGATCAGCACGAGCGAATAATTGTTGAAGAATATCCAAATAGAGAGAGAGGACCATTTACTTTGAAAAATCTCAATGGTCATTTTAATCACCCCCTACCTACTGTACACACACACACACACTATTTTGTCTCCAACATATGCCTGCCCTATTTATTTTAAACCCAATTTTAAAATGATGTAAATGTAGGCCTTTGATTAGGAATCGTTGCACATAGATATTGTACACCAATATGCTCTTGCACACAGTACATCAGTTGTGTGTTCTTAAATTCTATCATATTGTTAACAAGTGCGGAGCAAAGGTGTTGGAATCAGCTACAATATACTAGTGCTTTACTTTGATTATAGTCCGAATAAAATAATAGATCCTTATTCGATAATCATTCCTCAAATCAAACGTTTGATTTAACTAATATGTAACATACTTTTCTTAAAATATAGTTTAAATATATTTAACAGGTTTGGAATGAATTTCAACAAGAAATGGCAATTGTCAGTTTTATTAAGCAGGTGGAAACCGAGGAGTCACTGTTTCCAGCTCAAATACAATGTACTTATTTTTTGCACCGTCTTATTAGTGCAGAGGTTTTGGATGGTAAAGCACTTTCTGGAAGCTAGATAGGCGTCGTCCCCAAATCTTGGATTATCTTGTGCTGTTTTTTTTTTAATTAAACGTGCTTCAGTTTGTCTTATTAAGTCTTTCCGCTTTTTGCCGAGAAGTGTATTTGCAGGAAATGACTGTTAGGACTTCTTGCACTCTTGCCCTTACACGGGGCCGCAGCAAAGTGGGCAGCATGGAGTACCTGGAGGCGAGACGGGTCTGGATTTCGTCCACTGCATGGTTGGTGGTTCACATGGAGGCAAGGTGCTTTCGTGCATCGTCTTATATGGGTGTGTTCTCCGAGCCTGCAGGTCTTCCTCTTTCCATGTCTTCCAAGACGTTGGTCCCGGCTTGTTCTCTGATCGATCTTCTGATCTGCTTGCCTTTGGGGATTGGGTGGTCACCGAAGCCCTGGACTGGGTCTGCGAGTAAGGTCTGCCCAGAGATCGAGATTCCCGAAGTGACTTTTGCGATCCACTTAGTTTCCTGCCACTTCCTCGGCGATTGACTTTGTCCCCCTCGATTAGGATAGTTTGATTATCGGCCACACTGAGAGTGAGAGAATCCGGGTCCACGTTATCAGGCAGCTCAAATTCGTTCGCAAACCCATGAAAATTGTACCGAACTTCCCCATCTTTAGTCTTGATCTCTTCTACGTGTTGTCCAAATACGTTTACTCTGCTGTCTCTAACGATGGCATTCACTCTATGCGGAGCATCAGCGTCCTGTAAATTGACAGCTACCATATACTTGTTCGGCGGGTGGGCGAAGGATGCGTGCCCTTTCTCCAATCTTTTCTTTGACATATTCCTCCCTGCTTTAGGTTCCAAAGCAGTGCGGGGAGAGAAATAAAACGCGTTGACCCTCGTTGTACAATTCACAGGCTTACAATTTTCTGAAAACGACAGTGCACCTGCTTACGCCACAGAACTGATAAACGTCTCTTACACCTCTGTGATGAAATTGATTGTGCAGTTATAGCGCCAATAATACTTGTTATTTGCAGCGACGTTTTGACGAGGTTTTGAGGTGAAATGGAAATTCAAAACCAAGTTTTACCATGACAAAGAATTGCGTTGTTACACAAAATGAATAAGTATTAGGCCATTCGACCCGCTGTCCCTGCTCCGCGTTTAATAAGATCCAGACTGAATTTCACCTCGGCCTACTTTTCGGCATTCACCACGTCCCAACATTCCGTTATTTTCTGAAAGATCTATTGATATCCGCTTTGAATGTACTAGACTCCACAACACTTTTGGTTACATTTCCTAATATTTACTTTCCTCTAATCTCTGCCCTGAAATGTTAACTTCTTATTTCGAAATTGTTCCCAGCCTGGCAAAACCTTCCTTGCATCTTTATTATTAAACTGCATAAGAATTCTGTATATTTGAATGAGAACAGCTCTCATTCTTCTAAACTCTCAGAAAGAAAGTTTCAGCTCAGTTCAATCTCTCATAGATCAATCTCCGTGCCCCTCCCGCATTCCAGAATCCATGAACATTCACTGCACTACCTTTATCACAACTATATTTTTCTGTAAGTCCAGAGACCAAGTTTCTTCACAGTACTCCAAGTGCAGACTCACCAGAGCCTCCATAAAACTTCAACAATACATATTTTATTATTGCATTCAAGTCATGTTGCAATACAGGCCAACCTCTCATTTGTCTTCCTAATTAGTTTAGTTTAGGATACAGCATGGACCCAAGCCCTTTGGCCCCAATTCCACGCCGACTATTCATCATCCGTTCTATGTTATCCCACTTTCGCATCTACTCCCCACACATTTGGGGCAATTTACAACCAATTAATCTACAAACCTGCATGTCTTTGGTATATGGGAGAAAAATGGAGCATCCGAAGAAAAAACCCAATGTGGTCAGAGGAAGTACGTGCAAACTCCACACAGGCACCACACGAGGTTAGGATCTACCAGCTGTGCCACTTTGCCACCCCTTAACAAGGATCCTTGAATCCTTGTCCAGACCCTCTTCACAAATCCTTATTCTACAGAGGTGGACAACCATCTCCTCTTCATTGCAGCTGTCCAGAGGGCAATGTGCACCAGTAGTAAGACTCCAACAGTACAGGAACGATATCTGCAAATTAACTTTCTGTAATTTCTATACAAGGACACCTAGATACCTCTAAACATCCACATCTTTAAATCTCACTATTTCAAACAAAAGCTTGTCATTCTAATTTGTTACCAAAGTCAATGATTTATTATTTTCACATTTTATTCCATATCCTCTCCTATCCAGTTAAAATTATCCATATATTTTTGAATCCACCTCATGACCCACACCGATACCTTGCTTTAGACCATCAACAAACATAAATATATTATTACACTTAATCCCCTCTGCCAAATGACTGACAGAGAGATCATGAACAAATGGAACACCTATCACCCAATAGCCACACCCTACCAATTTGAAAATGGATTGTTTATTTACACCTATATTCTCTACATTATTCTCTTTGTTAACCAATAATCAATCCACTCCTGGAGGTTCTGTTGGAATCATTCTAAAATCTGCAGAATTGTGGAAGATGACAAACGGTACATTGATTATCGTCATAGCCAATTCGATCAAAAACTTGGAATGCAGGCCAGTAGGTTCTGGGGGATTCATTGGCGTTTAATTTATTAGTTCTTTTCCAAAGCTATTTTTTTCCTAATACTAATCTTTTAATCTAGCCTATAGTTCCACCATTTTGGAGAGATTTTCTATGTCTATTCCAGGATGATGAACACTAAATATTTAATTTCTCTATTGCATATTCACTATATAAGTTCTGTTTTTATTCTGTGAGCAATCCGCATCAAATTTGCCTCATCAGTTGTCCATATAGATTTTTATAATCTGTCTTCGGTTGTGGGGAAGATGCTGGAGTCAATTATAAAAGCGGCACATTTGGATAGCGTAACAGGATATGTCTGAGTCAGCATGGATTTACGAAGGGAAATCATGCTTGACTAATCTTGAATTTTTTGAGGATGTAACTAGGAAAATGGACAAGGGCGATCCAGTGGATTTAGTGTACCTGGACTTTCAGAAAGCCTTTGATAAAGTCTCACATAGGAGATTAGTGGATAAAATTAGAGCACATGGTATTGGGGGTAGGGTACTGACATGGATAGAACATTGGTTGGCAGACAGGAAACAAAGAGTAGGGATTAATGGGTTCCTTTCAGAATGGCAGGCAGTGACTAGTGGGGTACCGCAAGGCTCAATGTTGGGACCACAGCTATTTACAATATACATTAATGATTTAGATGAAGGGATTTAATCTAATTTCATTTAAAGTAAAGTTAGCAAATTTGCAGATGACACAAACTGGATGGCAGTGTGAACTGTGAGGAGGATGCTATGAGGATGCAGGGCGACCTGGACAGGTTTGGTGAGTGGGCAGATGCATGGCAGACACAGTTTAATGTGGATAAATATGAGGTTATCCACTTTGGTAGCAAAAGCAGGAAGGCAGATTACTATCTGAATGGCGTCAAGTTGTGAAAAGAGGAAGTACAATGAGATCTGGGGGTCCTTGTTCATCAGTCACTGAAAGTAAGCATGCAGGTACAGCAGACAGTGAAAAAAGCATGTTGGCCTTTATAACAAGAGGAGTTGAGTATATGAGTAAAGAAGTCCTGCAGTTGTACAGGGCCCTGGTGAGACCACACCTGGAGTATTGTGTGCAGTTTTGGTCTCCAAATTTGATGAAGGACATTCTTGCTATTGAGGGAGTGCACAAGGTGAAATCCCGGGATGGCGGGACTGTCATATGTTGAGAGAATGGAGTGACTAGGCTCGTATACACTGGAATTTAGAAGGATGAGAGGGAATCTTATTGAAACATATAAGATTATTTAGGGATTGGACACGCTTGAGGCAGGAAACATATTCCAAATGTTGGGGGAGTCCAGAACCAGCGGACCACAGTTTAAGAATAAGGGGTTGGCCATTTAGAACAGAGATGAGAAAAAGTTTTTCACCCAGGCAGTAGTGAATATGTGGAATTCTCTGCCTCAGAAGGCAGTGGAGGCCAATTCTCTGGATGCTTTCAAGAGAGAGTTAGATAGAGTTCTTAAAGATAGTGGAGTCAAGGGTTTTGGGAGAAGGCAGGAACGGGTTATTGATTTTGGATGATCACCCATCATTACAAAGGTGCTGGCTCAAAGGGCCGAATGGCTCTATTGTCTATTGTTTTTATGTTTCTCATATTCTACATCCACTACCTTTTAGTGTTTCCTGATTGATCACATTTATACCTCATGTCTTTGCAATTTCCTTTACTCAGATTTAAAATCTTAGTTTCTGATTGAACTAAATTAATTTTGTTTTATATAAACCTCAATTATATCATGTTCACTGTTCACTTCTGTCACTTCAGAATCTTCAATTTTTTAATGTAAGTTACAACTAACCAAATTCCCTTTATTGAATGGTTTTCAAAAGAACCCTCAACTTCCAGGTGATGATTAAAAAAAAAACATGTTT
The DNA here is from genome assembly GCA_963514005.1 of Raja brachyura. The sequence continues at coordinate 22,303,236 of OY740802.1, forward strand.
TGGTTGCTAAACTCATTGATGAGACAAAGATAGCTGGGAAAGTAAGTTGCAAAGAGTAGATAAGGAGGTTACAAAGGAATATAGACATGTTAAGATATGGGTAAACACCTGACAATGATGTGTAATGTGCATGAATGTCAAATTATGTCAGGAAATATAAAAAATGGATTTTATCTAAGTGGTGACAGACCATAGGGCTCTATGTTTGTATACTCGGTCCCTTTCTGACAGATTTGGGCATCAATATACATTTCACTGTTTTGTTTCTTTGTAATTTCTCATAGTTTGCCCAGTACTGGGTGATGCTACTTAGTCTTTCACATATACTGCTTTAATGTAGTTTATTATTGTCAAGTATACCGAGGTACAGTGAAAAGCTTTAGTTTGCATGCTGTCCAGTGAAAAAAGACTATACTTGAATACAATTAAGTCGTCCACAGTGCACAGATAAAGGATAAAGGCTACAAACACTATTTAGTGCATGATATAACATTGAAGTCTGATTAAAGGTAGTTCATATGTCTCCAATGAGGTAGGTGGGAGATCAGAACTGCACCCTTAGTGGATGAGAGGACCGTGAAAGCAGCTGGGAAGAAACTGTTCCTGAATCTGGAGGTATGTATTTTTAAACTTCTGCATCTCCTGCCTGATGGGGGAGGGGAGAAGAGGAAGTGACTGATCCTTAATTATGCTGTCGCAAAGTGTGGATCGAGTCAATGGAAAGAGGTTGCTTTGCATGATAGTCACGGCTATGTCCACAATTCTCTGCAATTTCTTGCGGTCTTGGATGTAGCTGTTGCCTAATCAGGCGGTGATGTATCCCAATAAGATGCTTTCTACGACACACCTGTAGAAATTGCGGAGGGTCATTGGGGACATGCCAAACATCCTCACCCTTGTAAGGAAGTAGAGGTGTTCATGTGCTTTCTTTTTAGTTTAGTTTCATTTGGGGATACAGTGTGAAAACAGGCCCTTTGCCCCACTGAGTCCGTGCTGAACAGTGATCCCCGCACATTAGCATTATCCTACACACTAGTGACAATTTACAATTTTTACTGGTCAATCAACCTACAAACCTGTATATCTTTGGAGTGTAAGAGGAAACCAGATTTGACTTCCCATTGAATTCCAAATTGGCATGTAAACAAGAAATTTAATTTTGAACTGTCCATATAGATAAGCAGCAAAAAACAATTATAAAACTAAGCTCACATACATCGTTTCAGCAAGGGAATTAATTAGTGAAGTGTACCCACAAAATCAGTTGGGTGATTTCACTCCGGATTCATAAAACTACACCTGTGAATCTTCTAGACACTGATAATGAGGAGGACCCTGCCTGTTCGAACTGTCAGGCATATTTTCAAGAAGATCCAACAATGCCTTCTGCCCAGCAGCTGTGACACCTTCATGTAGCCTAAGGAGGCAACCACTTAAAAAATATTTAGAAACAAAACCAAACATTTTTCATTAACCTTTTATGCATTATGCAGAGCACCAAATATTAAAATATCCACACCATTAAAGAAGGCCTGAAAAATGAAATATTTACACAAGGAAGTTACAAATCATGCAAAAACTAAATTTGTCTACCCAGCTAATGTACTAACCATTAGTTATCATTTACTTCAACATCATATATTTTGTATTAGATATTCAAGAAAGTTATAGCGAGGCTGCCCTAGAATGGGACATCTGCTCCCAATATGAGACTTTTCATTCTACGCCATCTGAGATGCCCTTTACCATTAATAAACATAGTTTCCCTCCTGCTATCACAGATGGATCCCTCACTGTGTTCCCTATGTTTCCTGCTCTTACTTCCACTTCCCCAGATGGAACAAGGAAATTTCCTTTCCTTTCACCCCACCAACCTTTCACTCCTCCACATCTAACACATCATTCTCCGATATTTCCGCCACCTTCAACTCGATACCAACACCAGTCACATCTTCTCATCCCCACCCCTTTCCATCTTAAACAAAGACCTCTCCCTCCACAACTCCTTGGTTCATTCATCCTTTCCATCAACCCCCCCCCCCCCCCCCCCCGCAACCACAGGAGATGTAATACACCTATCCCTATACCTCCTCCCACACATCCATCCAGAGACTCCTGCATTCTTTGCAGGTGAGACAGAGGTTCACTTGCATCTCCTTTAACCTCATCTACTGCATTTAATATTCTTTTGAATAATTTTTTTATTAGCAATAAACAATTCTCAATGTTTAAAACTGAGTTATAAACATCAACTTAAATCAATATTTGTACTCTAATGATTATTATCTTATTTTTTTTGAAAATAAAAGTAGGTAAAGAGAAATACCATTATTAATCAATAAAATTATAATTCCTTAATAATTATTTGGTATAAAAGAAAAAGAAAAAATGAAGAAAAAGAAAAAAGACATATTATGTATATATATCAATTAAAAGCCACACAATATATTGTAAATGAAACCACTACAAATAATAATATCAGTAAAGACATGCATATATCCTGGTATACCAATACATTATTTTCATCAAATCCCGCAGGGTGTCAGTCGAGCCGTGATGCCAAGAACAGCTACTTCTCTAAATACTGTATATATGGAGACCATATCTGTTGAAAAGAATTATACTCGTCCAAAAGGACAAATCTGATTCTTTCCAACTGCAACGTCTCCAACATCTCTGATGCCCACATTTTAATTGTTGGGGATAATGTTCCCTTCCAAAATTTCAATATTATTTTTTTCCCTAATATCAAACAATAATCAAGGAAATTTCTTTGGTCTAGTGTAAATATCAAATTAGCCTCTGGAATTCCCAGTATTATTAGCTTTGGGTCGGGTTCTAATTTAACCTTAATAACTTCAGAAATAACTTTAAAAATTTCTGTCCAATAATAATTCAATTTAGGACATGTAACAAAACTGTGTGTTAAATTTGCTTCTAAATTCTTACATTTATCACAAATAGAGGAGAGATTAGGAAATATACTATTTAATTTGGCTTTTGAATAATGTAATCTGTATAATACTTTAAATTGTATTAATATATGTCTAGCATTTAACGAGCACCGGTGTATTCGTTGTAGACTTTCTTCCCAATTTTCTTTGGTTATAGGTGATCCAATTTCATTTTCCCATGCTTGACGATATGTTTCAGTTATTGGATTCTCCTTATCCATAATGATGTTATATATATAAGCTATTAATTTTTCTGTGGTTGGATGCCAGTTAAACGATTCATCTAATAATCCTGGTTCCTTATTTTTAAAATCCTGTGTATTAGATTTAATATAATCTCTAATTTGGAAATACCTAAACAAATGCTGTGAAGACAATCCGTAGATATCTTGTAATTCCTGAAATGAAAGAAATTTTCCATTTCTATAAAGGTGCTCTACCCTTGTAATTCCTAAATTATCCCAATGTCTGAACCCTCCATCCAATGTGGAGGGCTTAAATAATGGGTTATTCATAATTGGTAATCTAAATGAAAGGTTGTCTAAATGTAAAGTCTTGACTATTTGTTTCCAAATACGTCTATTATTATAAATGATTGGATTGTCCCTATAAATTTTTTTTTGAACTTCCTTTGGGGCAAAAATAATTGAATCTACGTTGAAAGGCAAACAATCTTCCTTTTCTATCTTTAGCCACGTTGGTTCCAGGTCCGTATTTACCCACCAAAAATTCATATTCTTAATCTGTACTGCCCAGAAGTAGTATAAAAAATTTGGAAGTGCTAATCCTCCGTTTATCTTTGACTTACATAAATGTTTTTTACTTATTCTATGATTTTTATAATCCCAGATAAAACTATTAACAATATTATCAATTTTTTTAAAAAAGGTTTTCGGAAGGAAAAAAGGGATAGCTTGAAACAGATATAATAATTGTGGTAGAAAAACCATCTTTATAGCATTTATTCTACCAATCAAAGATATAGGAAGTGTTTTCCAATATAAAATATTTTTTTTAAGTTTATCTAATAATTGAGGATAATTCGATCTAATTAATGAGTTATGAGATTTAGATACATTAATTCCTAAATATTTAATTTTGTCAGTAACTATTGATAATGGATATTGTTGTAATATGTTTAAATTTATATTAGTTATTGGCATAATATCACTTTTATTCCAATTAATCCTATATCCAGAAAATGTACTAAATTTATTTATAACATCAAACAACATTGGAATACTAGTTTCGGGTTTTGTGATGTAAATCAAAACATCATCTGCATATAAGGATATTTTATTAGTTGTTCTGTCAGTATTATAACCATATATTTCAGGTTCTGACCTAATTCTTTCCGCCAAAGGCTCTATCGCCAAGGCAAATAATAAAGGCGATAACGGACATCCTTGTCTACATCCCCTAAAAAGTTTAAATTTAACTGATAGTATTTGATTAGTTAGAATTCTTGCAGTAGGATCTGAATATAGGATTCTTACCCATTTACAAAATTGATCCCCCAATTGAAACTTTTCCATTATATTAAATAGATATAACCATTCCACCTGGTCAAATGCTTTTTCTGCGTCTAACGATATGACTGCTAATTCCGTATCTCGTATTCTTTTAGAATATATAATATTAAACAGGCGTCTTAAATTATGAGATGAATAGCGTTTTGGAATAAAACCTGTTTGATCATAATGTATTAATTTAGAGATCACCAAACTTAGTCTCCTAGATAAAACTTTAGCTAATATTTTTTGGTCTGTATTTAGAAGGGCAATCGCTCTATATGAACCAGGATCTTCCAGATCTTTATCTACCTTAGGTATAAGTGTAATTGTGGATTCATTTAAAGAGTCTGGTAATTTTCCTTGTTCATATGCATGTCTATACACTGTATGTAGTCTTGGAGAGATCAGATCTTGAAATTTTTAATAAAATTCTGCACTCAGGCCGTCAGGTCCCGCAGCTTTTCCATTCTTTAATGAACCAATTGATTCTGCGATATCTTTCACTGATATTTCAGCATTTAACAAATGTCTCCCTTCCTGATCTAAACTCTTAATTTGACATTCTTGTAGAAATGTTTCCATTCCATCTGTTTGTCCTGTTAATTTTGATGAGTAAAGATTTTGGTAATATTGTAAAAATCTATCATTAATATCTTTTGGTATGGTCAGTATATTTCCTTGCATTGATCTGATTCCATGTATCGTTTTTTCATCGTCTAATTTTCTTAATTGTCGTGCTAGCAATTTATGCGGTTTATCTCCAAATTCAAAATGCACTTGTTTGGTTTGTTGATAAAGTTTGATGACTTGATTAGAGTATATTTCATTTAGTCTATACTTTGCTATTGCAATTTTATTACTTAACTCCTTAGAAGGGTGTTTTATATTCTCATTGTCTAGTTGTTTTATCTCCATTTCTAACTTCTGTTCCCTCTTTCGGTTTTCTTTATTAAAATATGCTTGTGCCGATATTATTGCACCACGCATGAATGCCTTAAATGTATCCCAAAGTAACAATGGTGAAATTTCAGGTGTGTCGTTTGTCTCAAAGAATAATTTAATCTGTTCTGTCACATGATTACAACAATCCTTGTCCTTCAGTATCTGAGGATTAAATCTCCAAGTCATAGTTTTATTAGATATATCTTTTAGTTTTATCTTAAATGTTAATGGTGCATGATCTGAAATAATAATATTGTGATATTTTGCATTATACGCATAGGGAAGCAGTTTCGAGTCTATTAAAAAGTAATCTATCCTGCATTTAATATTCTTGATGTGGCCTCCTTCACATCAGCAAGAACAATCACAGACTGGTCGACCATTTCACCAATCACTTGTGCTCAATCCTCCAAAGCCAGCTGAATCTCCCAGTTGCTAACCATCTTAACTCCACTTCTAATTCCTGTACTGGCCTTTCAGTCCAGGGCCTCCTCCATCACTAGTGAGGCCACACACAAACTCCTCATATTCTACTTGGGTAGCTCGCAACCTAACGGTATGAACATTGAAATCTCCAATTTTGGGTAACTAACACAAAGAATCCCATCCCCCCCCTTAACCCCTCTTTTTTTGTTCTTCTCTCTCCTCCCGGTGCCTTAGCAGGACCAACACCGTTTTCTCCCCTTCCATTTATATTCTTGTCTCTGGCTTCACAATTCACACATCTTCTATCCTTATCACACACTTTTTGTGTTTTCATCTCTGGTCTTTGGCCAACCATGTGCCTATCACCCCCCCCCCCCCCCCCCCTCGCCTTGTATCACTCGCCAGGCTTTGTCCTGCCCCCTCTTCCAGCTTCTTCCTCCCTCCATCATAATTAGTCGGAAAAGCAGGGTCCCGACCTGAAACATCACCTACCCATGTATGCCAGAAATGCTGCTTAACCCCCGCTGAGTTACCCCAGCAATTTGCATCTTTTTTTGTAAACCAGCATCTGCAGTTTCTTGTATCTTCAATGACTTCCATATATATATATATTCTGGATTTTGTTTTTCAATTTGAAGAGGCTTAAAAATAACATTGAATAATGTTAAATGCTTAGTGAGTTCAGACAATTCTATTTTGCATTACATAAGCAATTTAGATGAAATTGTGGAAGGATAGGAACTTTGCTTTGTAAGGTTGCCATAGAGAACTTTCCGCTTGACTGGAGAGAATCCCATTTGCAAGAATTCTGTGTATATAAGATGCTGTTTGGCCAGAACTAATATGCCAACCTCCGGTTTCACACCAACATAGCTATATTGTAAAAAAATGTGCTGGAATAACATTCAGGCAGCATCCCTGGAAAAACTGGATAGGTGACATTTCAGGTTGGGTCGCTTCTTCAAACTGATAGTCTTCAGATCAGTGTGAAGCATCTTTGACGTGAAGAAGTGCCCTGACCCGAAAAGTCACCCATCCTTGTCCTCCAGGGATACTGCCAAACCTGCTGAGTTAATCCAGCACTTTGGAACTGAAGACCTTCCAGTCTTTTACTGTAAGATAGCATTTTGAGTTCTATCATTACATTGCGGGTGTACTTTAAAAATAGTGTACGAGGCAGCCGGATCAAATCCGTGTTGTTACAATGTTATTATGATGCCATTAATGCAATAACCATGCACAATGGGGAATATTTGCCACTCGGTCTATTTCATGTGCTGGCATTTCTAACAAACATAAGTTATAGAGAAATGGAAATTTTGTGTGACCCATTCCAGAGAAATCCTGATCTCAGCCTTCCCCTATGGATCAACAAGGAAGACACAGGGCTTTGGCAGATGAAAGATCTGTTTTTATGCGTTACATGCTTGCACGCTCAATAATTAGTATTTGTTATTCTGCCATTTGATTCATTTAGAGGCAATGACTGAGATATATTTACAATGTAGAAATGCAAAAACTATATCTTCATGTAATGCTTATCATGCATTATTGTACATTGGGTTCCTAATTCCTTCTGGCATGAATCACTCAAATATTCCTCCATTTATAAAATTGTTCCATTTTTAAAAGGTGCTCTGCCACCATCACTAATCTTTGTAATTATTTGGCATAGAAACAAATATAAAAGTTAACATTTATACTTAAAAAACTAGTCTAGTAACTTACCACTATTCTGGTGGTGACAACGTTGTAGAATATTTCATCGGTGGGTTGAGGAGATGATACTTCAACAAATATCCATATAGGAACCTGGGTTGGTCCAGCGTTGAAAATATTCTCTATATTTCACCCCCATACAGCATTCTGTATGCCATAATTTTAGATATTATTATATTATCTGGTAGCTGTTGTTTGATGGATGATACCCCACCAGTCAGTATAACTGTATAGTATAAAGTGCATCACATTTATCTTGAATCCTCAGTCAGGCATTTAGTTAGTATTGTCAGGCAATTAGTCCAATCTTATTTTAAAATCCCTGCTTTACGTTTGTACTAAGATAAGCCATGTGCCTAACATCAACTTTCTCCTGCAGCCTTGGTTGCCCAATATCCATTTAGAAATACCATGAATTAATTGAAGGCCCTTTGAGTGGTTTCCAGGAAACATCAAAATGTAGTTTTGTTGATCATGAACTATCTAAATGTAATGTATAAATGAGTGGCTATGTGCACCTTTGTGGGCATGTGTTCTTCGGAATGTAATCAATCTGAAAAGCAAACTTGCTAGCCATTATTCTAAAGAAAAGCTTAAAATGTCCTATACCCTACAAACAATGAATCCAGTTTTTTCAAACTAAGCCAGGATGAATGCAAATTCATAACCTAATGAATGTTACTTAAGAAAGTTTGTAAAGAGCTAGTGGTTTTGTAACTCATGCCCCAGTGTCTTTCAGTATCACAGGGTGGAGCCGCATCTACCTTTAACAAGGTGCTCTCGTTGGACTGCTGAAGGCAACATATATTTCAAATAGCCTCTTTTATGTAGTTGGTATAGGTTGCAAAATCTGACACACCAGTATGGTGCCACCTGATGTCATCAGTTACTTTTGTACATTTATAGGAACTCCAAGGATCTCCAGCTTTCCTTCACCTACAGCTAATATGTAGATGAGGCCACTTAAGGCAGTGTATAGTAGCTCATGTGTCATCTGCATGAGTGCACCAGCAACCACTGGATGAATATCTCACGAGTAGGAAAGAACTGCAGATCCTGGTTTAAATCAAAGGTACACACAATGGACAATAAAACATTGCATTAGATTAGAGCAATGCCAAATGAAAAGCATGTGGTGGTAGTATTGTGCACTGTCCCCAGGGTATGCTATTTTATAATGTGTGAGACTCAATAACAGGTACTGAAGAACAGCCTTACAATCATACAGGCCTTTCCTGTACAATATTCAACCATTGCAGTAGGGGAAAAGGCAGAGAACGTGTATTCAGGACTAAATTGCTGCATCAGCTGTTCAGAATAGGAGAACTGAGTGTATGGTGGGGATGTTCTAGTTAATTGATAGTTTTGATCAGGAAATGGGGTGGGATTTGGGGTGAGAGGATCCTAACCATAAATTGGAGGAGCTGTTAGTGGGAATATGGAGGTGTTGAGGTGAGAAGATAATATGGAGGATAGGTAATTTGGGGAGATCATCAGGGTTTAGCTGTTTGGGGTAGTCAAAGGTTGGAAACAGATTGCATTGGAATTGCTCAAGGACATGATGAGGGAGGGATCAAGAGGATATAATCACAAAGATACAGGTAGGCATAAACGGATGGGATGCAATTAATAACAAAGCAAACTTAAAGAAACTACCTGGTGAAATCAATGTCATGGACTGCCTGGAAACAAACAATTAAGACTGGTTGGTCCTCAATCCTTTTGTTAAGCCTTGCTTCATTATTTGAAATCTGAGGTATTTACTGATCTTATGTGAAATACACATTTCACCATAAGGAATGTCTAATACAAGCTTTACATAGAATTTTTACATTACTCTGTATGCCAGGCAGCCTCTGATCATTTCCAACATCTTGTAATATTTTCCAAATAATGCACCATGTAGTAGATAATGTACTACATTGCAGAAAAAACATGCTGGAGGAACTAAGCACACCAGGAAGCATCAGTGAAGGGGAATGGACATCAAACATTTTGTGTTGGAACATTCCAACCTGAAATGTCTGTCCATTCCCTCCACCGATTCTGTCTGGCCTGTTGAGTTCTTCCAGCACTTTATATGTAGCTCAAGATTCCAGCATCAGCTGTTTCCTCTGTTAGAATTTCTAGGCATCTGTATTTAATTTTTTTTTGTCCAATAATGTCTGCTGTTCCACCAGTTTCAGTTATCCTTGAATGCATTATATCCAAATAATTTTATTGTCTTACTTTATTATGATATTTTTTTAGAACATAAAAGCACAAGGTAGAATAAGCAGTGGAACTGAATATATGGAGGTGACACAAAATGTTTCTGGTAGTCTTTTTCATGTTTGCTACTGGCGCACAATTGTAGCAGGATATATAATAAGGGATATCCAAAGCTCAGTATCTTGGGAGGAAATGTCCCTACAAGATATTTGTGAAAGCTGGATTTATCATAAGGAAAATCCAAAATTCAGTTTCTTGTGGGGAAATGTTAACTCGCAGCTGCAGCCATGAAAGGAACAATGCATCCATCATTTGTGAGCAACTTTTGTTGTTAAGATGTTTTTTACCTGAACCATATCTGGGAATGTTCTAAATTTGCCCATGCTAAAGATGTGATATGATCACAATTGTTATTGCTCTTATACCTGGAGCCAGTCGAATAAAGAAAAATGTATGTAACGTTGAATGTAAACATTTCCAGCTGTGAATGTGATGGTTTTACTTCTGCTGACTTGAAAACAAACAGGCCTGATAAGGGCTCCTCTGATACTAAACCACCTGCCTCTTTTTTTTTTTAGCACTGCCCAGTTTAAAAATGCTTTAACGACATGTTTCTGATATTCATGGTCATGTTTGCTGTTCCCACTCTCTTACCCCACCCCGCACATACCTGCACTCAAGGTAGGGAGGTGGGAATTGCTGTCATTATTTTGAAGTTTTTACTTCACTGCATAAATATAACATTTGGTATGTGTTAGACATATGCATATGGTAATGACGGGAACTAAGTAGAAAACAGCACAGTAAAACATACAATTAGGAAGAAGAATTGAACTTACCGCTGGAATAAATTCTATGTGCTGAAGTGATCTTTTTGTACTGTATTCCAGTGACATCATATCCTCTGTAATTTATCTCATATCTCAGTGCCACTCACATTACAAAAAAAATAAATTTTCATCTTAATGATGTCATAATGGCACCGCTATGTCAACTAAAAGTTTGGTTATTTCCTGAGATAATAGGTGAAATAGCAGTAAATAAGTTTTCCCCATGAGTGCAAAGGATGGTATAATGTGATGAATGCTTAAATATTCTCTAAATTTCATTTCTTATTTCCATTTCTTAGGTGAACATTTTATGTTTAGTATCAGGTTAAACTCAAAGCTGCTTAATATTTGGGGTGAACTACAAAAGGATTCTTACGAACTAACTGGCTTCCCATTAGCCCAAACTTTTGTGATCCCTCAAGGGATCGTTGCTTTGTGTGAGACCTTCAGTATTATTGAGCAAAGAGAGGTTTAACTAAGGTTCATGGGAAAAGAGAAGATTTCTATATCAAGAAAAAATACAGAGATTTGTCTTTCACTCTCACCCATGCCTGGCCACAATTTGGGCAGAGAATATTCTTATTTGGACAGAGAATGTAATAAGAAAAAAGAGAAGAGGCGAAACATCTGTCACAATCCCAAAAGCAATTTTTCAGCCAATAAATTAATTTTTAAAGTGTAATGGGTAAGGTTATTTAAAAAAAAAACTGGAACCTGACCGTATGGAAATAAAGCGCCCATCAGTGTTCAGAAATTTTTGCAAACTAATTAAAAATAACGAACATGAAATATCAGATTTACATAAGTATTCTGACCCTTTAATCAGTACTTTGTTGAGGCACCTTTGGCAGCAATTACAGCCTCATGTCTTCTTGGGTACGACGCTACAAGCTTGGCACACCTGTATTTGGATAATTTCTCCCATTCTTCTCTGCAGATCCTCTCAAGCTCTGTCAGGTTGGATGGGGAGCATCGATGCACAGCTATTTTCAGGTCCCTCCAGAGATATTCGATCGGGTTCAAATCTGGGCTCTGGCTGGGCCACTCAAGGACATTCACAGACGTGACGAAGCCACTCCTGCGTTGTCTTGCTGTGTGCTTGGGGTCGTTGTCCTGTTGGAAGGTGAATCTCTACCCCAGTCTGAGGCGCAGAACGTTCTGGAGTAGGTTTTCATCAAGGATCTCTCTGTACTTTGCTCCGTTCATCTTTCCCTCGATCCTGACTAGTCTCCCAGTTCCTGCCACTGAAAAACGTCCCCACAGCATGATGCTGCCACGACCATGTTTCACCATAGTATGGTATTGGCCAGGTGATGAGCGGTGCCTGGTTTCCTCCAGACGTGACACTTGGCATTCAGGCCAAAGAGTTCAATCTTGGTTTCATGAGACCAGAGAATCTTGTTTCTCATACCTTTTGACAAACTCCAAGCGGGCTGTCATGTGCCTTTTACTGAGGAAAGACTTCCGTCTGGCCACTCAACCATAAAGGCCTGATTGGTGGAGTGCTGCAGATATAGTTGTCCTTCTGGAAGTTTCTCCCAACTCCACAGAGGAACCCTGGAGCTCTGTCAGTGTCATCATCGGGTTCTTGGTCACCTCCCTGACCAAGACCCTTCTCCCCGATTGCTCAGTTTGGCTGGGCGGCCAGCTCTACAAAGAGTCCTGGTGATTCCAAAGTTCTTCCCTTCAAGAATGACGGAGGCCACGGTGCTCTTTGGGACATGCAATGCTCCAGAAATTGTTTTATACCCATCCCCAGATCTGTGTCGACACAATCCTGTCCTGGAGGACTACGGACAATTCTTTCGTCTTCATGGCTTGGTTTTTGCTCGGACATGCACTGTCAACTGTGGGACCTTATATAGACGGGTGTGTGCCTTTCCAAATAATGTACAATCAATGTAATTTACCACTAGTGGACTCCAATCAAGTTGTAGAAACATCTCAAGGATTATCAATGGAAACAGGATGCAACAAAGCTCAATTTTGAGTGTCATAGCAAGGAATCTGAATACTTATGTAAATGTGATATTTCAGTTATTTATTTTTAATTACTGCAAACATTTCTAAACATCTGTTTTTGCTTTTATATTATGAGGTATTGTGTATAGATTGATGATAAAAAAAATTAATTTAATCCATTTTAGAGTAAGGTTGTAACGTAACAAAATGTGGAAAAAGTGAAGGGGTCTGAATACTTTCTGAATGCACTGTAGTTCTTCAGAGTAAGGAAGCAATATGGACAATCATCCAGCATTGTTGGAGGGCAAGGCAGCGGGTGCAGGATGAAAAGTTGATGGTCGCAGAGGTTTACCTTTTAAAAAGGCCATGAAAAGGTCAATAGTGGAGATAGGATATAGCTTTGGTGAACAATTGGGTTTGTGAAATTGGGGAAGAAAGGGACATCGCTTGGGGATGGTAGATTCCCAGAGAAGGTTACATTTAAAAAAAAACTGCATATGTTGGAAATCCAAGGTAAAAATGGGAAATGCTAGAAATTGGATCTTGGAGAATGGGATCTTGGGGTAAAAGTCCATAACTCCCTGAAAGTGGTAACAGAAGAGAATAGGATGGTAAAGGTATATGGTACGTTTGCCTTCATCAGTTGGCACATTGAGTATAAGAGTCAGCAAGTCATATTGCTGTTTTATAGGTATTGCATGCAGTTCTGGTTGCCAATTACAGGTAGGATGTGGAGGCTTTGGAGAGGATGTGTTTTATATTCTGTGGCAGGCCACATCTGTGCAAAATGAAACAGAGCTGATATTTCATGTTGAAGACCCAGGGTGATGAAGGGTCTTCGATCTGAAATGTAAATTCTCTTTCTATTTCACAGATTTGGCCTGATGTGCTGAGTATTTCCAGTATCTTCTGTTTTTGTTCTGACCTGAGATGATGGACCTGAAACATTAATTCTATTTCTCCTTTATTGATGCTGCCTGACCTGCAGAACATTTTCTGAGTATGTGGTTTAATCATGAAGCTGAAGAAATGCAATTAACCCCATGTGTTGAGTGCTTATGGAGGAGGCAGGAGAAACATATGTGATTTTTTCATTGTAGATATTGTGAAACAGCAAACAGAAGTGCCTCAGATAATCTTTCTTAGCAGTGGAGATCTTCATAGCCAAGATTTCTCCAATAGGCAAAAGACTCTGTCAAATTTCTCAGTCATGATTTAAAGGACTAACTGCTCATGGAGGTGATGCCAAATGATCAACCAAGTATGTCATGTCAGAGAGGGAAGGTTCAATGATTATGTTGGTGACTATGGTAGTTGATGCAAATCGTGACATTCCCCATGGAAACCACTTTTGCAGAGTATCTGCAGCTCAAGGGTCTACAGTTCAGATCCAACAAACTGGAGTCCGAGATTTGGGCATTGCAATGCATCAAAGATGGATAAAAAGTAAGTCAATCAACAGGGACAGAAGAGTGTGACTACAAGTAACGCAGGCAGCAGTTCAGACATTACATTTGTCCAACGTATAAGATTCGTGGAGAGTAGATACTGAATGTGACTTTGACCTTCACCCAAATCTACCACTTCTTTGGCCAATCCAAATTACTTTGGATTGTTTGGATTCACCACGTAAATAATTTGTAGAATTTATTTAAAATGCAGCCTCAAAATTCTTATCTGGGCCACGTGTTCTTTTCATCTATTCTTTTTGCATAACTTTTCATTGGCCTTCATTTCACCTTCACACTTCCTCACCTGTCATCTTTATCTGCTTCCAATCTGACCAGATTTCTCACCCTGCTTCCACTGGTTGCACAGTGGAATTGCACAAATCTACCTCCAAAATTGTCCTTATAAACTGTTAAAACCCCTGTCTCACGGTGCGAGTTGGCCCATGAGTGACCCCGAGTTTTCACTCGTGCTGATCACGAAGTGGGAACGTTGGAACTCGCATGAGCAACTTATCGACTCATGGCGCCAACGGCAGGTACTCGGGAAACTTGTTAACGCGTGGAAAAAATCAAACATGTTTGATTTTTTCCACGAGTCAAATTAACTCTTCAAGTTAAAAATGGAAACATTTAAACTCGTTGTAGGAACGTAGTGGCTCGTGCGTTTACCTTAGTGACTCGTAAGGCTATCGTGGGAACTTTCTTATAATCTGTTCGTTCGCTCGAGTAAAGACTGAACCAAAGATAGAAACTCAGCGGACCAGGCAGCATCTCTGGAGAGAAGGAATGGAGTCGAGACCCTTCTTCAGACTTACCCAAAACGCCACCCATTCCTTCGCTCCAGAGATGCGACCTGTCCCACTCCAGCATTTTGTGTCTATCTTTGGCCTTTCTGCGATGATCTGCAACTTGTCCTTTATTACTGAGGCACCTGCCCCGTGGCTTCGTATTCGTCACTGTCTCAATGAACGGCTTTAGGATTACACAAAAAACTGGAGAAACTCAGCGGGTGCAGCAGCATCTAAGGAGCGCAGGAGATAGGCAACGTTTCGGGTCGAGACCCTTCTTCGGACCTGCTGACCTTCTTCATGCTGCTGCACCCGCTGAGTTTCTCCAGCTTTTTGTGTAACCCTCGATTCTCCAGCATCTGCAGTTCCTTCTTTAACATGAACGGTTTTAGGACGCGGTTAAAGACCTGCCGGAGGGGCAAGTCTGGGTGGTGGGTGGGTTGTGTCCATGTGTGATGCTCTATCCACCCCCCGGGGCCGAGAGTGTGGGATTGCGAAGGAACTGCAGATGCTGGTTTACACCGAACATAGACACACACAGTGCTGGAGTAACTCCGAGGGACAGGCAGCATCTCTGGAGAGATGGGATGGGTGAGACCCTACTTCAGACTTCTCCAGAGATACTGCTGAGTTTACTCTAGTAGTTGGTGTCTATCCCGGTGGCGGGGAGCCGGGCTTGGCCGACCCGCCGCCTCTACTTGCCGGTCAGTCCGGTGATCATCGCTCTCCGCCCGGGATGCAGCGGAGTTTTGCACCCGGTAAGTTGTCCAGCGTGGTGGACGAGGGAGGATAGCAACAGGCCAGGTAAATGAACAGCAGCACATAAATGAGTCTTTAGTATTTCTTGATTTTATGTTTTAATTTACAAGCCGCTTCACGCGAGGCAAGTTTTATTTTCAGTCCGAAGAAGGGTCTCGACCCGAAACGCCACCCATTCAACGATAGACACAAAAAAGCTGGAGTAACTCAGTGGGACAGGCCGCATCTCTGGAGGGAAGGAATGGGTGATGTTTAGATCCAAATGCTGGAGAATTTCAGCAGGTCGAGACCCTTCTGTCACCCATCCCTTCGCTCTATAGATGCTGCTGCACCTGCTGAGTTTCTCCAGAATTTTGTGTACGCTCGATTTTCCAGCATTTGCAGTTCCTTCTTTAACACTGCTGGAGTAATTCAGCGGGTCGAGATCCTTCTTCAGAAGACGAGCCCTTATCCGAAACGTCACCTATCCACGTTCTCCAGAGATGTTACCTGGCCCGCGTTGTTACTGCAGCTTGTTGCGTCTGCCTTCCGTCTGAAGCCTTGGGATAGTCGCCGACATGAAGACGGTGCAAAGCTGGAGTTTAATGCTGATAAGTGGGATCGTTGCCCTTTGTGTTGGCGTGGATGGGGATGTGGAGGGAGACACAGCGGCTTTTGAGACTGGTGGGCAATCACTACCAAAGTGTCTGCCTGCAGTCAGCACACCTCTCATACACATGTCTCCCGCACAAAGACCATCCCGCAGAGAATGATCCCAACGCCCAAGAGCCTTGTCTGTCAGCCCCCCACCCACCCCCAACTACCTTCCACCTCAACTTACGCCTGGGCACCAAAGCAGCTCAAGAGGTGAACCCTGAACTCCGTCTCGGCTTGGACGTCTCACACCCTCACACACCTGCCTTCATTCACGGTTGGCTCATGAGTAACGGGAGTAGAACTTGTTAACTCGGGAGAGTAAGTTGGAACATCGTGGCAATGACATACCCGTGGGAACTCGGTTAAACACTTGATCATAAACTTGAAATCTCCTACACAACCACGAGTCTGTTTTTTTCCTTTCACTTGGGGTCACTCGTGGGATGACTCGCACCGTGACACAGGGCCTTAACAGTTCTATTTTGTTTTTCCTGGTAAATGTATAAAATGGAATAGTTTGGTGCTATCCCTTTATTTCTCGCTTGCCTCATTCATATGCCGTGGAAATCCTTATCCATTCCTACTACTGGCTGAACTATTGTAACATACAACTGGCTAGCATCTCTTGGCCTATTCCTCCATATTGTTGCAGTCCCTAAAAGTTCTATTGCTATGCCTTATCCCATTTCTCAAGCATGCTAACCTTCAACTAAACGAGCAATTAAACGAGCGGATTTTTAAATCTGTGTTTTCAAATGCCATTCTGTTCTCATTTCACTTGATCCCCATTAGAGTGATTGGTCCCCATTATTGGCTTGGATAGAGTGGATGTGGAAAGGATGTTTCCACTAGTTGGAGAGTCTATGACCAGAGGTCATAGCCTCAAAATTAAAGGACGTTCCTTTAGGAAGGAGATGCAGAAGAATTTCTTCAGACAAACGGTGGTGAATCTGTGGAATTCTTTCTCACACAAGGCCGTGGAGGCCAAGTCAATGGATATTTTTAAGCCAGAGATAGAGTATTGATTAGTACTGGTGTCAAGGGTTATGGGGAGAAGGAAGGAGAATGGAGTTAGGAGGAAGAGATAGATCAGCTATAATTAAATAGACTTAATGGGCCGAATGGCCTAATTCTACTCCTATCACATGACCTTATGAAATGATAAGGCAGCCCTTTAGTCGTCTGAGATGTTGAAGCTTCTCTGAGGGCCAGTGTGGGCCAGCACACTGTACAATTAGCATAAATGGGTTAAATTGGCAATATTAATGTTATGACCTTGTTAGTAACAAATTTTGGTTACGTGGACCTCTGCCTCTTATCTTTGCAATGATTAATTCATAGCCACCTTGCACTTGGTCTAGTATTATAACTATAAAACTCATATCGTGTGTGTGTGTGTTTGTGTGTATGTGTTTGTATTTATTTGTTTGTGTGTTGTCACATCTTCTCGAAAAGACGACGCAATAACGGTAAAATATTTACATATTCGTGTAGAGTATTAGCCCCTGGAGTCTGAAATCGCCTTATCTGAAAGTTTTGTGCTTTATTTCTTAAGTTATCATTCTAAATCTTCACAAATCCAATCAAACTTTGAAATCAAAAAGCCTGTTTTTCGCTGATGACGTCACAATGGATCTGCCTGTGCCGTCTGCGAGTGACTCACCGGCTCACGCTTTGGCTCGGCTCGGGCTCTGTACTCGTGAGCTCCCAAGAGCTCCCGAGAGCTTTGGTCGACGCACGCTCGCTCCTCGGTTCGGGACCGGTCTCTTCCCCCCCTCACTCACTCCCCCCACTCTCTCTTGCCCCTCCCACTCTTTCTCCCCCCTCGCCCTCCACCCTCTCTCGCTCTCTCTCTCTGCCCCCCCCGTCTCTGCCCCTCTCTCTCTGTCCTCTCTGCTCTCTCTCTCTACCACCCCTCCCACTCCCTCTCTAGACGTGCCTGCGAGTTGGAGGTTCTCTTCCCCCCTTCTCTGCGCCCCCCTCTCCCCCCTCTATCTCTAGATGTGCCTGCGAGTTGAGGACTCTCTTCCCCCCCCTCTCTTCCCCCCTCTCTCCCCCTGCCTTTCTCTCTAGACGTGCCTGTGAGATGGGGACTCTCTTGCTCCCCTCTCCTCCCTCCTCTCCTCTCTGCTCTCCTCCCCCCTCTCTCCCCCTCTATCTCTCTTGCCCCCTCTCTCTTCTCCCCCTTCTCTCTCTCTCTCTCCTCTCTCCCCCTCTTTACCCTCCTCTCTCCCCCCCCCCCTCCCCCCCCTCTCCCCTCACCCTCCCTTTCCCAACCCCTCTTTGGGGGCTATGTGTCAGTGGATAGTTGGGGGCTATGTGTCAGTGGATAGGGCAGGGATGGGGTTTCAGGAGCCATTATATGTTTTGACAAATTTTTTCATTGGTTATTCTGTTATTGTACTTTATTATCTTTTATACTATTCGGTTTTTGTAGCGATGTTATGCCCCTGTTCCACTTAGGAAATCTGAACGGAAACCTCTGGAGACTTTGCGCCCCACCCAAGGTTTCCCTGTGGTTCCCGGAGGTTTTTGTCAGTCTCCCTAATGGTCGAAAGTGGTTTCTGTTTTAAAAATCAGTAATTTTTAAGTCGAAACCGGTTGCGATGCTAGTTGAAGGTGGTTGCCGGAGGACAGAAACCTCCGGGAACCGCACGGAAACCTTGGGTGGGGCGCAAAGTCTCCAGAGGTTTCCTAAGTGGGACAGGGGCATTAACTTACCTTCAGCAGCGCTGCAGTTCTGCCACTGGCCGTGTGCGCGACTGGCACCTTTGAGGGGGGGGGGGGGACGGGATTAAAATGCTGTTTTCTCCTGCTTATCGGAGGCGGACCTCCTCGGTCCTGCTGAAAAACAATTGATCGGACTTCTGTTCCCGATTTTTTTATTTATTTATTCACGAGACAATTTAATAATTACATTAAAATAAAAAGCGACTTCTGAAGCCCTCAATGCCTACAGCGTGACGGATCGCATGAACGGGACAAAGCAAAATGCAAGTCGTGTATTTTACATATAAACTTGTGTCTTGGGATGGCTTTAATCAAATTTTACGATGCGAAAATGTTTATTCTACCGATATGGGGGTTCAAATTCACCGCAAATGCAACGTAGTTTACAATGCCAAAATTGAAAAGTTGAGGAAAAACAAGGTGTACAGAGTTGCCTATTGGTTACAATCTGAGGAGTATGATGATACTAATGTGTCAGCTAGCAACTGATCTTCTCCATTGCTGGAATTGTAATTTGTTTACCTATCTGTTACAGATTTACAGCATATAATACAATCATATTAAACTTCTGATCTTGAGAATATCACATTTTTGAATTTTCAAGGCAGTCTGGGAGTTTATTACTATTTCCGTCACTACGGTCAATTTTGTAATTAACTACAATTAGGTAATTGACTAATTATATGCTTTAAGATGTTTTATATTTGTTTCAGAATGCTTCAATCTATAATAACTGAAAATGTCATTCAGCTCTCTTGATTTTTAAGAAAGCTATGGGCTTTTGATTGTCCTCGATCACAGCTTTTGTGTTAAGTCAATGGAAAAGCAACAGGGAACAGGATGCTAATTACCGAGTATGAAAATGGCCACAACTTTTTTAATACTGAAGATATGAAAGTGATTTAGGGGTCAAATTAAACGTTTCCTTATGCTTCATCTGATGGGATAAATTGCTGACTTGATTTTTTAAATCTCAAAATTTTGTAACATTGCCAGTTTTTGCATTACGATCTTGCACCATTGTGCAGTTTTGCATTTGTCATTAGATTTATAAGCATTTGAGTACCTAGGATCAGTTTTCAAACAAATAACTACCTATAATATTATTAAATAAACGTCTGGTGTACTGTATTTGATGAAAGGATCCCACTTGTCTTGATATAAATTGCAAAATCGATAGAAAAGTGGATAAGAGTCAGATCCTACATTATGATATAATACTGATATAAAGAACATAGTGTTGGATAGTATTAAATGCGCATAAGCAGAGTACTTAGCTGATTTTTTTACACTACTGGAACCTTCTCCTATCCTCTTTATCTATTTCCTTCAACATATTATTTTTCCTTCTTGCTTATCTGTTTCCTACTTCAAACAAGGGTAGGACATTTACTGGACATACAATGAATGGTTGGGCAATGGAAATTGTTAATTGTGAGATATTAAAAAAATTACAAACGCTTTTGAGACAAAGTCAGCAAAGAAGTGTTTATTAAGATAATATTCTGCAGAATAGGTGCCTCTCCTTTGCTGTCCCATAGAGGCACACCAAAGTCAGGAAAGTAAAGTCCCTTTATACACACAATTCTGCTGGCTTAACCTCCCCTCTGGCTCTTCCCAATCAGAGCATTGAGGTGCACAGTCTATAGGAACGTCCCCCAGTACCTCCCACATCATACATCGCATGTTCATACATGTGCATGGTAATGAGCAGTTTCTCAACCAGGGGCGTGTAAGTAATATTCATTTATTTCATTAAGCATTCAATTGACATGGCCTAGTTTCTGGTATTTTAATTGTAAAGCTAGTATCTGGTGAGTCTGTTATTTTTTATCTTGAATTTATCTGTTCTATATATCGTTACTTTCTATTCTACTAACAGTCTGGCTTTGTTGAAACCTTATTTCTTTCTAAGCTATATTTTTCTATTCCTAGTTTAAATCAACCATGTCTGTTAACCCCTTTTCTCACATTAGTGAACAAGTACATAGTTCCCTGAAAGTGCTGTCACTGGTCGAAATGGTGATAAAAGCTTTTGGAATGCTGGCCATAATCTGTAAGGGTAATGAGTAAAGAAGTTGAGATGGTGTGCAGTTCCTTGTTTCTCATTGTTGCAGATGTACAAATGTTGGTGAAGACATGCTTGGATTATTGGTCACCTTGTTGTAAGATATATATCAATAAGCTGAAAAGAGTCAAGAGAAAATTTATGGGGATGTTTCCAGAACTTGAGGGACTCAGTTATAGAGAGAGGTTAAGCAGGCTCTGACCTTATTCCGTGGAGCATAGAGGGTGATCTTATGAAGTCATATAAAATCACAAGGGGAGTAGATACAGTGAATGGCAGTCTTTTTCCTAGGGTTGTGGAAATAAGAACTGAAAGACACAGATTGAAGGTGAGAGGGCAAGTAATTCATAGGGGCAAACATAGTGTTGGATAGTATTAAATTCACATAAGCAGAGTCAGGGCAAACATTTCATACTGAGGGTGATACATATATGGAACGAGCAGCCAAAGGAGCCTGTCTAACGAAAATTCCAAGGATATTGTTCGCATGTTTAAAAAAAAGAGAAAAGGTTGGACCATTCAAGGATAATGAGAGTAAGTAAGCGAGATACTAAACACGTACTTTGCATCTGTATTTACAAAGAAGGGCATGGAGCAAAGTAAGATCAGTCTGGAGAATATTAATATGCAACAGCAGTTTGAAATACTAATATGCAAGGGCAGTTTAGAATCAAGAAGGAAGCTGTGCTGAGGCCCTTGATGACCATTAAGGTAGATAAAACCCCAAGGCGTGATAGATCCATCCTAGGTTATTAAAGGAAGTAAGAGATTGTAGGTGCCTCCACAAAGATATTTGCAACTCCTCTGACCACAGGCGAGGTCCTGGAAGGCTGGAGAGTAGCCAATGTTGTTCCGTTATTTAAGAAGGGAAGTAGAGATAATCCAGGGAATTGTCTTACTCATAGGAACATAGAAAAATAGGTGCATAGAAACATATAAAAGTAGCCCATTCGGCCCTTCGAGCCAGCACCGCCATTCAATACAATCATGACTGAACATCACCCGTACCTGCTTTTTCCCCATATCCCTTGATTCCTGTAGCCCAAAGAGCTAAATCTAACTCTCCCGTGAAAACATACAGTGAATTGGTCTCCACTGCCTCTGTGGCAGAGATTTCCACAGATTCACAACTCGCTGGGTGAAAACACTTTTCCTCATCTCAGTCCCCAACAGGTCATGTATTCCTCACTTGATTAAGGAGGTGATGAAAGAGATCAATGAGAATAGGGCAGTGGAACGTCTGCATGGCAATGGGATAAAGATTAACTACAGAAATGGATGGATAAATGGCAGATGGAGTTTAATCCAAGCAAATGAGAGGAAGTTGGGAGGTTGAATATAAATGGAGGTATATCATTGATGTGAGATGCTTAACAGCATTGATGTGTAGAAGGATCTTGGGGTCAAGGTCCATAGCTCCGTGAAAGTGGCAATATTAGTAGAGCAAGTGGTAAAGAAAACGCAAGGAATATTTGCATTCATTTGTTGCTCTATAGGATTTTGGTTGGACACATTTGGAATATTGCTTGCAGTTGTGGTCACGTCATTACAGGAAAGATGTGGGGGCTTTGGAGATGAAGCAGATGTTTACCAGAATATTGCCTGGATTTGGAGGTATTTTCAAGATGATTTCCTGCTCTCAATCACCAGCCACGAGAATAAAGCTGAAGGAGCGTAGTGAGCAGTGTGCAAGCGGAGTCTGTGTTCTACGAGCGGGGGCTGTGTTCTGCGAGCGGGGGCCCACACCACCCCCTCCCCTAAGAATTATGCATCATTTTTTCCAGCATTAATTTTTTTCATATTTGACAGAATTGATTGATACAAATGAGGTGGGTCTTGCTTCCAACATTAACTGTGGAATATCAAATATTTGTTTTCTTAACCAAATTTCATGATGATATAAATAGAACACAAAGTGATGGAGTAACTCAGTGGGTCAAGCAGCATCCGTGGAGAATATGGATAGATGACGTTTCAGGCCTGGACCTTTCTTCAGACTGATCATGGAGGGGTGAGAAAGATGGAAAAAAAGAGAGGCAGGACGAAATGAGACAAGTAATAAATGAACACAGGCGAGTGGAGTTTTGATCGGTAGATGATTGGACAAAGGCCAGAGAAGAACACGTGTGAGACGAAAGGGTTGAAGAGAAATGTATGTGAAAGGTGAGGGGGAGTAACAGGAGTGAGTGCAGGTGGGGTAAATGGAAATGGGGGGGGTGGCAGTAGAAATGGTGGTGTGGAGGAGAAAGAGGAGGAGGGGGGTTGTTCAAAGCAACCTGGAGTGGGAGAATTCAATGTTCATACCATAGGGATAAGCTACCCAAGCAGAATATGAAGTGGTGTTCCTCCAGTTTTATGTGTTACCTCACTCTAGCAATGGAGGAAGCCCAGGACAGAGAAGTGAGTATAAGAACGGGGGGGGGGGGGAAGTTAAAATGGTTAGCAGCCCAGATATTCCTGAAGGTGTATTTGCTGCTTGTTATCCATGAGACATTTCTTTATTCATTCCCCACAGGAAACCTGCATCCCCAGATATATTGGGCAAACCAATGGTTTGATCTGAAACTTTATTAAACGCCTTTTCAAGTTTGGCTACTATTTAGATTTGTTTTACTGGGTTTGAGTTTGGATTTATATTTCCTCTGATAAAGTGAGGAACCTGTTAAAGACAGCCTAACAACTTTCTGCAGCGCAATCATGTCACAGCATTCTCAGTAAACTGGCAAACTCCTCATGGGGACTTCAGCGCTTGCCGATTCATACTCAATGACAGAGTACTTGTACCAGTAGAGTCATTTAGCCTGTAGAAAACATCCTCCTTTATTTTCAGGTCTGAGTCACGGTAGGAGATTGCATTAGGGAAGCTGCTCTAAAGATATGTACCAGATCAAGACTGCCTCCCTGCAATTGAATTTTCAATCCACCATCTTCACATAACCTTTTGGAATTAACACTGCTCTATTAAGACATAACAGAAAACAAACCTGTCATCTGTAAACAACTATCAGTTATTTCCTTACCAAAGTCTCCTGTGATCCCTCTGTGTTTATTTGTCCTGAAATGACTTTAGCGTGCATTGCTAATTGGGTAAGGCCTCTGTGTAGTCAACCAGCATGGTTATTGTCTCATAGATAAATTGGTTTGCAGTTGTGGTGCGGACCAAATCATGGCAGCAAATCCAAACACTAGGATCAATTAGCGAGAAGGTTTATAAACTTTTCTTTGTTTAAGCAACTGTACAGGGTCTGAAGGCAATGGAGGCTAGGTTGCTGTATTGTCAGGTCATGCACAATATACTTCAAGGCCATCGATCTAACATCGTTCATTTGATTTGAAATTATTCTTCTGACATTGCTGTTTCATTTCAGATTTAGGAAATAGATCATGAGATGTTTTATAGAATGTACCTGTGGAACATAATCCAAAAATATTGGTAGGGAAAACAGGATGGCATTAAATTATTTATGTTTAGGAAGGAACTGCAAATGCTGGAAAATTGAAAAGGTAGATAAAAATGCTGGAGAAACATTAAGTAAATTAGTGACTGTGAACGTTATTGTCCAATGGCATAAATATTAAGTTCAAGAAGGAACTGCAGATGCTAGAAAATTGAAGGTGGACAAAAATGCTGGAGAAACTATGCAGCATCTATGGAGTGAAGAAAATAGGGAACGTTTCGGGCCGAAACCCTTCTTCAGACTGATGCACGGTGGAGGGGGGGGGGGGAGGAAGAAAGGAAGAGGAGGAGCCAGAGGGCTGAGGGAGAGCTGAGAAGGGGAGGAGACAGCAAGAGCTACCCGAAATTGGAGAAGTCAATGTTCAGGCCAAGGGGATTCAGACTGCCCAAGCGGAATATGAGGTGCTGCTCCTCCAGCTTCCGGTGGTGCTCACTCTGGCAATGGAGGAGGCCCAGGACACAGGTCAGATTCGGAATGGGAGGGGGAATTGAAGTGCTGAGCCACAGGGAGATCAGGTTGGATTTTGTCTACCGGCATAAATATTAATTTTGTTTAATAAAATAGGTCTGGAAATAAATCTATTACACTTTTAAATGGTAAAATCTTTAGTCTTTCAGCTCATATAAATTTTAAGAGTCAGTTTGTGGCTTGGTCACACTTATTGCTTAGGGTTACTACATTACCGAATATAATGCAGAATTTAGCTTCAATCACACGAGATCACAAATGAAGTTGTACAACTGGAACAAATATTGAGTCTGAGTTTTATTAAATTGCTACATAACAGAAGAGTGCTACTTGATGTTCCAAACCCACATAAAATCCGTTTTATTGCTTGAGTTAACTGCTCCAGAAGTTCCAAGAAATAGTTCCTTAAACATCTTAAGTACTTAATTGTCATTTTGCCTATGTTTATGATGTAATCTCAGACTGAACTACGTTGAATATCCCTCCCTTTGCAACATTTTCAGCGATGGATGCTTTTTTGAGTTAGTAAGAATAAATATATCGCAATAAAACGGCAGACTGATGTAACATATATATTGCACTGGGTTTTTGTGGAAGATTTTCACAAATATTTGAAAGTTCATTCCTGTCTTCTGGAACATCTTAAAAATCATAGCTCTACTTAAAACTGAACAGTGAACCTCATGGTAATTTTATTTTTACAGATATCCTGAAATCCTTACAATTGGTGTTTGGATCTACATTATCAATCTTTACTGCATATGACTGAGTAACGTCCAGGCGATATGTTCTGTTTTAGATTGGATTATTTTCCTGGCTTATATGATTTGCCATTAGATTTTGGGTAACCCTGCTTATTTTGAGGAAATATGCGAAGAAAGTAGCTGGCGTTAAATATTGATGTTATTGAATGTATGGAACTAAAAAATGCTGGTCACTTGCAGTGGGAAATGTTTGATATCTTCTCTGATTTCAGATTCGATATTCAGATTTGAGATAATCTACCCAGATATCTAAAGGAATTTCTTGAGGAATTTCCCTACCTTGGAGGTAACATTTTGGAATATGCTGCTGCTCTCTGGGGTGGATATCCAAATTTATACTTTCATTTTGCAAGTCAATTTCAGTGATTGTTTTTGTGAATGATGATTTGGTTTCCAAAAAATCTTGTCCATCTTGACAAGGATTAACTGGTGCCACTTGCGGATGGCACCTTGCAAAATATTTGTCCTCTTGTAGGGTTTTTTCTGTTTCCTGCCTATTTTGTGCACTAGTTTTCATATCATTCGGTTTGTTTTGTGCCTGGACCTTGTTTACTGAGCTGGTCTCTTTAATATTTTGCTTGATTGAAGTTTCTGTTTCCATGAGATCTTGTTTATTTTTGAATGATGAATCCACAAGATTTTGAGTCTCATGTGCTAACCTTACAAGGTCATTCTTTTCACTTTCCTTAACATCTGTATTTTGAGGATTTTGAACTGGTTCAGCTGTCTGTGTCTCTACACTGAGCATTTCTGGTTTAGATTTGCGAGAGCGTCTGAAGAATCTTGAGGATTTTCTATCTGCAGCATCTGTACTGGAAAAAGATTTTGGGACCTTTGACGACACACCTTTATTGGTCCAATCAAGAAAATGTAAAGATGCTTTATTGTGCCTTGAAGTTGGAGACCGTACATTATTGGAATCTACATCTTTGTGCAAGACTTGAACTGTGGAGTTATCAAGTTGCTCAGGTTTAGGTAGTGAGAAATCATCTTCTTGATCCTCAGTTAATGGCTTTAAAGGGCCAGGTTCTTGCTCAGGAGCAATTTTGAAGTATGAGTATGAACTTTCTTCGCTAATCTCTTCAGGTAAGTCCATTTGAATGGTGTTGTTAGATCTGATACTTTGGCCTTTTGGGAAGATCACTGAGCTCTTTGAGAAGTTTTTTGTCTTTACAATCTTTACATTATGTCGAAAACCACTTATGGTAACACTGTTTTTACCAGAAACAATGAGGCTGAGAGTTTCTGGATCAACATCAGGTGGGAGGTTAAATTTGCTGTAAAACCCATGAAAGATATTTCTGGTCATTCCACTTTCATCCTGTGTTACTATTGATTGATCTCCAAAGATACTCACTCTTCTGTTATTGACTGTTGAATTCACCTTATTCACAGGAATATGCCCAAGGTTTAAACATAAAGAAAACTTCTGCAGTGTGTCATTATGTACATTGTCTCTTCCATTGCTTGGTACCATGTCAAATTCACTTTCATCCAAGAAACCGCCTTCATTTGTAATCATCTTTTGAACATCTATTAGGAAAACAACTATATGAAATTTGAAATATCACTGGAAATTAACAATTATTAACTGGAAAGGTGACAATGTGTCATCTATGAGTAGAAAAATAATAAGAACATGCTAAATGAAAAATAATCAATGGAAACACTAAAGTGGAGTAAATTTAATGCCATTAACTGTGGCTTACCTGTAATGGGATGACAACTTCAAGCAAGATCAGGTTCAGAGTTAAAAACAATTTTCAAATGTGGCTGTTATACCATCTATTGCATCATCTTGTCACTTTACAAATATCATTGCTGCTTTTTCATTGAAAGATGTGGTGTTATATTTATGCAGTTTTATTGATATTAATGATTTTGAGAAAGTAATATTTCTTTTTTTCCCTTGGTGTCTTAAATAAGATTTTTTTTTTAACCAAATGCAACATTGAATTGATTCACTCAAATGAATTCAATGATGCATTGGGTCCATTAATTAATTGACACATAACCCTTTGCATTTCTGCCATTAATTTTGTAATTTTTCTATTTAATTGGAGAAGGAGAAACACCTTTTCTTTTTGTATTAATTCAGGTCCCATGTACCTTAATTTTACACTACAATGTTATCACTGTGCACCTCCAAAAACGTGTAAAAGATGTTTTAAAGGTTAAACAGCAAATTGAGGTAAACTTCCACGGCAAAATTGGACTATGTATGTATGTATGTATGTATGTATGTATATATTGAATGGAGTGAAAATTACAGGGTTATATTGGGTCCCAGAATATTTTGTTGGCGCGGAATAAAGGACAATGGCTAATACTTGATCATTCACCATCCTTTGGGTTACTAGATTAACATAATTACTGAAGTGTGACGTGCTGAAATATGGGGGGACCTCTCTGCAGTCCATGCGTTTTCTGAATGAAAATGCATGTTATTATTAACCATCATGTAATTTATATCTTAAGGAATGACTGCATTCATATACAGCACATGAGGGCTATTGATCCCACCTGGAAGAGGCAATTTTAGAGCCTAACCAATTTCTCTAGCGCCACCGACATCTAATAGTGGTAATCTGTTTTAGTGATGAGCATTTCTCAGCTGCATTGATTGCTTTTCAAATCCTCTTTCAGAAATTTAACAAGGTCGGATAAAATGAACAACACACATCAGGAATTCTGATGGTAACAGGCAGAATTTCTGCATCCCCCACCAAAATTGTCCAGGTCGGACACACCTGCATACCAATTTCTATGACAATTAATAAACGGTAACATATTGGGAGCGTGCAGGTATTCCTGATGAAATTCTAAAGCTTATAGACAAGGAAGGTCAGTCATAATTACACAAACTCATGTCTCACTAATGGGAATAGAAAAATATAGCAGGGATTCAATAGAACCCAAAGTTATTAATATGTTCAAGGAAGGAAACAAATCTGCCAAACATCAATGCGTTGCCTCGGTCCATTAACATGTGTGTTAAAATCCCCCCTCAACTGTGCAGGCACTTTAATATCAAGGTATCTTTTAAAATTGAACAAATCTCACACCTGCCATCACTACCCTGTTGAGCTTGACTTCAAATGTGTTATTTTAGATGCCGCCTATTGCCCAAGCGCAGATTCTAGGACCTTACTAAATTTGGAACATATCATAGGCATGTAAATTCCATATGATGGATAAATCATCCAGTATCATTTGGCTCCTGCGGAACTTGGGGGTGAAGTTAGATTATGTCACTATACAAATCGGTTCCCCAAACTGGACCTGCGTCACAGGATCAGCGGAAGACT
The DNA here is from genome assembly GCA_963514005.1 of Raja brachyura. The sequence continues at coordinate 22,332,224 of OY740802.1, forward strand.
TAGCCAATGGGGTAGCAGTTCAGATGCACATGGAGCAGCATTTCACATTGTCCAGAATGGCAAAAAATATTCAAAGATGCAGAGAAACATAGAAGAATTGCTCTCAAGCATTTGCGAGGCTCTAACTACAATCTGTAGACCAATTTCCACATTTGGTAGATGCAGACATTGTGTGGTGGTTAATGGACAATGAAAGCAAGGATTAGGGACCTTTAAGTCTATGGATTGCATTGGAACCCCAGTCTGATAACATCTCTATTGTTACCAGCTTGTTCAAGACTGCAGGATTTGATAGTATGAATGGGCTTGTGAGAGTGCTGGTGGTTTTGTGAAAACAAAAATTCTACTGCTCTTTTCAAGACGACAGCTTTGTGCCTATGACAATGGAATTTCAATAATTCAAAGCTTCTGCTGTCTCTCGTGAGGCGGTTATTTAATCTCTAGCAAAGCCAGCTAGGGAACTGCATGAAATACAAAAGCTGGCAAAGGCATGTTGACAGTAGATTAAAAAATGCACAATGGTGATTTCTTAATGTTATCATTGTTAATCGTTTAATTATAATGTTTGGATAATGATTATTTAATTTATATATTCCTTCTCTCCATAGATGCTGCCTCACCTGGAGTGTTTCTCCACCACTTTTGTCTACCTTCGATTTTTCCAGCATCTGTAGTTCTTTCTTAAACATTTAATTTACAATTATTGTTTTATATCGTGACATCCTTCCAAAGCTGCTTGCATGGCTTGTGCCTGTGAGTGTAATGGATTTGATCATTAAAAAGCAGAGCAGAACACATAAACTGAGACAGAGTGGATCATTGTTTATCTATTTTCAATGTCCGTTGGATCTTGGCCACTCTCGGGAGATGTCCTTGCTGTGAATATAGCTAATTCACCATGAGTTTAGTATTCATATTTAAAGCAATGTTTGTACAAAAGATCACATCTAAACCTTGCTTGGGAAAGAACTGCAGATGCTGATTTAAACTGAAAGTAAACACAAAAAGCTGGAATAACTCAGCAGGTCAGCCAGCATCTCTGGAGAAAAGGAATATGTGACTTTTAGGGTTGAGATCTTTCTTCAAACTAAATCTTGCCTCAATGTATGCATGCAGCCTTTACACAGGAAGAGAATAATGATGTCTATACATGACACTTGCATAATTTAGAGTATATCCTGTATTTTCTCAAGTAACCATTAGCAGATCTTTCCACAAAATCTTTTCATTGCACTGTGGCTCTGAGGGCAGCCATGGAAAATATAACGAGCTGCAATGACAGGATTTGTCCTCAATTGGTGAAAGGAAATAATTTATTCTCTTCTCTGTTGTGAACTGCAGTCAGTGAAGAAGTCTTCTTTCTGTTATGAAGATTCACATGGGATAACAGGACATGCATAGACGAAAGTGCAGGGCAGCCATTTTCACTCTGTTTTGTCCTTTGATGAAGGTTGAAGATACTAATTTAAGCATAAATGGCTCGTACAAAGGTCATGATCCTTCAAATACCACATTGGCAATCTTGTATTTTCTACTGTCTATCAGATGTTTAATTGGAATGGAAATGTTTCCCAAATGCTTGCACCGTGGAGAAGGAGCATTGCCAAGCTGTTATGGAACAAGTTGGGGTGCTGTAAATCTCGGCCAGGTATTCTGTATCATAGAAATTGCAGTCATCAGGTGACAAGATCTGACCTAACACCTCTCTGCTTGAATGTGAAACCAAGAGCACCCTCTACAAATTTTTCAAGTTCTGAGGATCTATCTATCTGCACTCATGTTTAAAGAGTGTTTGCCTAGTCATTGTCTTTATTCAATGACCATGATGGTTCTTGGCCACATTGGGGAAATATCCTTGCTGTGAATATTGCTGAAGATTGGATATGCTTCATCCATTCCTCCTCCTCTTTCTACTCTGCCATACAACCTTGTTACATGCACAAAAGGACCAGTAAGATTCCTGCCTTTTGCATCATGTTCTGCTGAGCTTGTGCAATGTACCTTTGGAACATGTTATTTGGAAGGTGGCTATTTACCATGGAAAAAGGTGCCAAAATTATAGAACCTGGTACTAAGACTACATCATATCATATATCATATAACTATTAAAACTCTCTTTGTTAGTTTGTTTGTTTGTTTGGTTGGTTGTCAGTCACATCGCCTCCTAAACCCGATGCGGTAATGGAGACATGTTTACATATTCCGGTAGAGATTTACCTCATGATTTCAAAAACGTCCTTATTTGAAAATTTGGATAATTATTTCCCGACTTATTTTACTAAAATTGTTTTAAAATCTAACTGAATCTAAAGCGAGCTGCATGACGTCACAATGCCTTTGCTCCTCTGGAGCAGCTGCGCAGACTTTTCAATTTACAGCCTTGAGCTGCGAGTTACGTGGCCACAGCCCCCCCCCCCCCCCCCCCCCCCCGCAACTGAGCGTTGAAGGGACGGGACCCACCGGGTCCCACTTGGTTTAGTTATTCACTATAGCTCTACTTTCAGTTCCATTATCCCAACCAAGCTCATCTCCAAACTTCTAGAACTCGGAGTCACCAGCTCTCTCTGCAACTGGATTTTCAACTTCCTGACCTATTTACCACAATCAGTAAGGATCGGTGACATATCATCCTCTATGATAATTCTCAACACTGGTGCACTGCAAGGATGCATTCTCAGCCCCCTACTATGCTTCTTATACACTCGCAACTATGCAGCCATATACCAATCCAACTGAATCTATAAGTTCGCAGACCTCACCACCGAAGTGGGCTGAATTACAAATAATTATGAGGCAGAATACAGAAAGGAAATGGAGAACATTTTAACTTGGTGCCAAGCCATCCCTCAATATCAGAAAAATAAAGGAGATTGTGATCTCAGGAAACATTGCAGTATACACACCCACGTCTACATTGATGGCGCCGAAGTAAAGATGTTTGAAAGCTTCAAGTTCCGAGGAATAAATATCACCAGCAATTTGTCCTGGACCAGCCAAATCAAACCTATGGCCAAAAAAGCCACAACAATGTCTCTACTTACTTATAAGGCTTAGGAAGTTTGGCATGTCCCCAACAACCCTCACCAACTTCAACAGAAGTGCCGTAGAAAGCATCACAGCATAGTTTGGGAACAGCTCCATCCAAGACCGCAAGAAATTGCAGAGAGTTGTGGACATAGCCCAGACCATCACGCAAACCAACCTCTCTTCCATTGATTCCATCTATACTTCATGTTGTCTCGGCAAGGGTGCGAGCATATCAGAACAAGTCTCATTCCGTTTACTCCCTCTTCTCCCCTCTCCCATCAGGCAACAGGTATAAACGTTTGAAAAGGCATACCTCCAGATTCACGGACAGTTTTTTTCCCAGCTGTTATTAGGGAATTGGATGATCGTCACATCAGCTAGAGTGGAGTCCAGACCTCCAATCTAATTCATTGGAGACCTTTGAACTATCTTCAATAGAACTTTATCAGGATATTATATCTTGCATTAAATTTTGAACCCTTTATCCTTTATCTGTTCACTGTGGAAGCCTTAATTGTTTTCATGTATAGTCTTTTCTTTCACTGGATAGCATGCAAGGAAAAACTTTTCACTGTACCTCGGTACATGTGACAATTATAAACTAAACTAAGAAATTAACCTCCATTGGAGGTAACTATTATTCTTTTGATCATTCCAGTTTCTGTTTTGTACTTACATCTCTGAGAATTTAATCTATCTAATGCAATGTTTATAACACATTTTACCTGTTATTGTATTGAATATGCTAATTGACTGCATCTTTGTCTAATTGATTCATGCGGATTTCATTGATATCACATATGACTTCTGATTAGGTTTCTGGAATATCTTGTTTATATTGAAATAATTTAGTTGTCTTAACTTGGCTGGACTAGGATTAGAATTTTAAGATATCTTGCCTGTACCTTGATTGAGAAAATCCAACCTACTTTCTGAGTGCATTGAAATATCTTGCTAATGGCATTCTTCGATTTCTGAACAACTTTCCTTTTTTCAAGTTAGATGGTTTCATTCTTTGTTTTTTCATTTAGGGTTGGGTGCCCAGGCAATATTACTCACTTATAATAAGAAATGTGTTAGATATTTCATGGCATGATGGGAATCTATACATTCCATTAATTATGCTTTTCCAACTTCATTTTTTTCTGCATTCCTGAATTCTTGATGATTTTTGATTTTTGATCCAGTGAGTTTTGAACACTATCAGTCATTTAGACTTTTGAGAACCTTTGGTATGTTCTGCTTTATATCTAGATTACATGGAGACTTTCCGCATTTCAATGATGTACATTTGGCCAGATTGATCAAAAATTTTAAAACGTCGTCTAGTTGATTTTTCATCTGGTTGTCTATTTGTTTGTTCATTCTGGCGATTTTTATTCACTTCTATCATTGAAATCGCAAGGCTATCCAGCATTGAGTGAGGAGGTGATGATATTTCTGTTTCTGGTTTCAAAGCATCTGTTGCTGCAGTGATAGCCAGGTTTGGTGCCAAAGGGATAATTTGCTGTTCGAAGGCATGTTGGATTTTGGCGACTAAGGCTGGTGGTAAAAATGGCAGATTTTCATTTGCGTTCAGATCTGTCTGTGGGTATGTGTTGGTGTTCTGGTCTGTCATAGCAAGTGATGAATGTGGATTTTGTTCAGTATCGTTTTTGAGTACCATTGGATTTTGTACATTTGAATTGTTTTCCTGATGATTCAATGTTAAAGGTTGATGATGCTTTTCAGAATTGATAATCTTTAACTTGTGCTGGACGCCATTGATAGTGACAGTGTGGTGTCCTATAACAAGACGAAGTGAATCTGGATCAACATGTGGAGGGAGGTTAAATTTGCTGTAAAAGCCGTGAAAGACATTTATGGTCATTCCACTCTCGTTCTTTGTCATCACTGACTGATCTCCAAAGATATTAACTCTTCTATTTTTGACTGTTGAATTCACTTTATTCACAGGAATATGCCCAAGGTTTAAACAAATGGAAAACTTCTGAAGTGCTTCATTGTGTTCATTTTCTCTTCCATCATTCATTATATTTTCAGATTCATTTTTATCCTTAAAGGTGTTCAGATTCATGTTTGATCAACTTTATGGAAGTCACAGGTTTATAATTTTCTGAAAATGAAAGTGCATAAAACAGTTCTTGCTCACATTAGAAATTTGTAAGCATCTTGTTTTTGAACATCATATAAATTGTCCACTGAATAGACAGGTAAATATAACATGCCATATAAACTGGGAACTGGGAATGATGAAACTGCATATTAACAAATAGATATTTAATTTCTTAGCTGTAACAGATCAACACAAATATTCACTATTGTATACATAAAGAAGCTACATTGCAAAGAATATGCATTCCACATTGCAGGTTAATAGCTCAAGCACTTACATCAATTACTCGGGTAATCGATGTCAAAAGAAAACCATCAGGTGCATGTATGCCTCTGGATGTTGACCTAATATTTATAGCCAAAGTTCCAGTACCCTCTTGCCAAGACTGCCTGAAGAAGAGATCAAAAATCTACATTCTTATCATAATGATGGAAATGCTAATCACTAAGCTGAAGGCTCTTTCTCAATATACAAGCTATGTCTGTTTTCCAAAGCCACTCACGTCGTATAGCTGTAGATACTCTTGCTACAATTCACTAATTTAATTGAATAATCATCCCAATACTAGTCATAATGAAAATAATGAAATACCTGCTTTATCCAGTCTTGCTGAAAACCATGAAATATTTTATTATTATTATTACTAGCTTTAAAAATACTTGGGAACATTTGCGCAATGTTGGATTTCCAAGAGATCATTCGGAGCCCCTGTATATTTCTTTACATTATCTTTTAAATGCAGAAGCAAACCTCACTTTAATGTGCACAAACATTCTAGGGGAGTTGTGTAATCAGGCACCAGTTTTGAGTTATCAGACTGACAAACTATCTGTTTACTGCCAGCTGTACTGCAATTATAAAGAATTTCAGCAGGGATCGCACTTTCTCCTGCAAGATGTTATGACCACTTGTCGTGAAAATCTGATCACCTTAAGGAGAACCTGGTATTCTTCAGATTGTTAATCTAAACCTACCACTGGATTAATACAGCATGGAAACAGGCCATTTGGTCCAACTCATCCATCCGACCAAGATGTTCCATCTGAGCTAGTCCCATTTCCCTGACCAGCCCACAACCCTCTAAACATTTGTTATCCATGTCTTTTAAATGTATTTTACAATCAGCATCTGCCTCAACTACCTGCTGTACCAATTCGTTCCATGTACCCATTACCCTGTTAGTGAAAAAGTTGCCCCTCAGTTTCATGTTAAACCTTGTCCCTCTCACCTTTGACATACATCTTCTTTTTGATTCATCTACCCTGGATAAAAGACTCTTTGTGAATTCACTCTTTTCCCCTCATGATGTTATACATCTGAAAGCATTGGAACTAACCAGATTCTGTTTTGTGACTTTCTAGTTTAATGTAGAGATACAGCATGGAAACAGGCCCTTCAGCCCACATAGTCCATGCCAACCATCAATCACCCATTCACAGTAGCTTTATGTTATCCCAATTTCACATTCACTTTATTTATAGGATCAACAGCCTTGTTTACATTACAGTATTTCCACATAATAGAAAATGATATGATTAAATGTCAACCTCTGGGCTGTTAACTGAGAAACAACAATATTTTCATTCATATTTTTAGAACCTTGACTTGTTCACTGGGTGACATGATTGACACTGTTATATCCTGCTCAATCATTGAAGAAAAATCATATCTTGAGTCACCGAACCACATTAACCCAATAGGTCATACAGGAAATAGTTACTGTCACAATTATCAGGAAGACTTGCTTCCTACTTCATTCTGCAGTAATCTGCACTGATGGTGGCCCTCTACAGGTTTCTTGATATGGCCTCAATGAGGTGCTTGCGCACCTGGAAATTAATTCTCTTGGATGGAAAGGACCCTTCATGGAACCATGTGGTGTTGGTGCAGTCGTCTCTTAATTGGCTTTGAATTACATGAATCATGGCTAATCCCCTTTTACGAGATTCATTATCAAGATATGCAGATCAGATATGTAGACAGATTACGGAATGATGCAAGAACCACTGGGTTGTTGTAGTGGTGACTTTAACTTTACCAATACTGATTGGGACTTACTCAGAACAACGAACTTAGACGGGGCAGAATTTGTTAGGTAAATCCAAGAAGGTTTGTTTAAACAGTATGCGGATAGTCTGACTCAAGAAGGGACGGCCTTGTATTGGAAAACAAGCCTGGCCAGATGACTGGTGTTACAGTGAAAGAGCATTTTGGAGGTAGTGATCATAATTCCTTCCCACTTTCGTTTTTATTGCTTTTATGTATACACAAAAAAACCACAAATATAACAACGAAACATACAAGATTACAGTGAAACGTACAACAGTGTAGCGGGGGGTTCAGGTTACAATTAATGATGCAGTATACAGAACTATTTTCATATTAAAACATTTTCCAATAACTTACATTATTGTCTATAAAATTATACAGTGTTGATGTCTTTATTTCTATACCTAATCCATTTTTCCCATTTTCTATTAAACTCGTCTTCTTTCACTCTAAGAGAATATGTCATTTTCTTTTTTTTTATTATTAGATGAAGCAATTACATAATTTAAAAAAAAGGTGCGCATTCATTGTTAACATAATAAAAATCATTTTGTTCTTTGTAGATATACATAATCAGTATTATTTATGTTAATCCTTGCTTAATAATTGTGCTTCTATATATTTTTCCCCATTTTTTTATAAAGTAGAAAATAGTAGAAAAAGATTAAACAAAAAAAAATATATGTATATAAAGTTGGGAAAGAATGGAATATTCTACAGATTTTACATCTTTGGAGATATAATTGCGTTTTATGAAATTTACTACTTCATCTATTCTTCGATTCTGGTTTCAGTCGGGTTCTCGTGCCGAACCAGTTTGCCCCTTCAAATATTCAATAAATGGGGACCTAATTCATTTTCCCATGATTGCCTAAATAAATCCGTCTTTGGAGCGTTGCTATCTAATAAAATACTATAAATATATAGTATCAGTTTTTCCGTGTTTGGATGTTTATTCAAACATTCATCAAAAATTTCTATCTTTCTAAATCTATATTCATTTGTAATTGACTTAACATAGTCTCTGATTTGTAAATATCTAAAGTAATCCTTTGATTGAAGCCCATGAATTTGTTGTAATTCCTAAAATGAGAGAAATGGATTTTTCCTATAGAGATCACCCATCTTTGTAATTCCATAGTTTTTCCATTGTAAAAAACCCTTAACCATCCATGAGGATTTAAATGCTGCGTTGTTTACAATAGGAAGAGATAGTGGTATATAATCCAATTTTAATGTTTTCTTTATTGTTTCCAAGTGCGTATTCCACTGTCTATTATAGGATTTTCTTTATAGGTTTTTTTGCTTAATTTGGTAATAGCAAATAGAATTGACCCAATTTCAAAAGGTAAACAATCTTCTTTTTCCATTTTTAACCAGTCTGGTTGTTTATCTAATTCTCCCAACCAAAAGTTAATATTCTTGATATTAACTGCCCAGAAATAAAACATAAAATTTGGTAATGCTAAGCCTCCATTTACTTTTGATTTACATAAATGTTTCTTGTTTATTCTGTGTTTCTTATAATCCCATATAAAATTAGTAACTATAGAATCAACCTTTTTAAAAAAAGTTTTTGGGAGGTATATCGGGATTAATTGAAAAAGGTATAATAGTTGCGGGAGAAAAATCATTTTTATCGCATTAATTCTACCCATCATAGAAATGGGTAATGTTTTCCAATACAAAATATTCTTATCTAATTTATTCAGTAAAGGCGGAAAATTAGATTTAAATAAAGAAGTCTATCTCTTTGTTACATAAATTCCAAGATATTTAAGTTTTTCTTTTACTATTTTAAAAGGGAATTGTTGTAAAATATGTGGGTTACTTTCCCTGATTAGCATAATTTCGCTTTTGTTCCAATTAATTCTGTATCCTGATAATGAAGCATATTGAGTTATTTAATTTAGTAAATTTGGGATACTAACTTCAGGTTTAGTAATGTAAACTAATACATCATCTGCGTATAATGAGATTTTATTTTCCGTATCTTTGGTTGTATACCCATATATTTCAGGGTTGGACCTCACACTTTCTGCTAATGCTTCTATTACCAACGCAAATAATAACGGAGATAATGGACATACTTGTCTATAACCTCTGGATAAATTAAATTTAGTTGATAACATTTGATTTGTTGATATTCTAGCTGTTGGATTAGTATAAGTTTTATCCATGTACTAAACTTCTCGCCCAGATGAAAAATTTTCATAACCGAAAATAAACCACCTGGTCAAAAGCTTTCTCAGCGTCTAATGAAATAATTTCTAGGTCTTTGGTAATATTTCTTTTTGAGTACATAATATTGAATAACCGTCTCAGGTTGTATGAAGAATACCTTTTTGGTATAAATCCTGTTTAATCCGGGTGTTTTAAACTTATTAATCACTATGCTTAATCTTTGTGCTAAGATTTTAGTTAATATTTTCTGATCAGTATTTAAAAGAGCTATAGCTCTATATGATCCTGGATCATCCAGATCCTTATCTATTTTTGGTATAAGTGTTATAATTGATTCATTTAACGTTTCTGGTAATTTTTGTTGAGTATAGCTATATTCATACAATGTCTTTAAATGGGGAAACAATCAAATCATAAATTGTTTCATAAAATTCTGAGCCAATGCCATCTGGTCCTGTGGATTTACCATTTTTTAATGATTTGATAGACTCTTCAATTTATTTTACTGTTATATCCGTATCTAGTAATTCGCTTTCTTTCAAATCTAACCCTTTACGATTGCATTTTATTTTAAATGCTTCTATCTCTGTCTGGTTGTCAATAGTTTTAGCAGAATAAAGATTTTGATAGTATTGTAAAAATCTCTTGTTAATATCCTTAAGTTGTACTAATGATTCTCCTTCGTCTTATTTAATCTTATGTATTGTTTTTTCCCCGTCTAGTTTCCGTAATTGATGCGCCAATAATCTTTGAGGTTTATCTCCAAATTCAAAATGTAATTGTTTAGTATATTGATAAAATTTAACAACTTGATCTGAATATATTTTATTTAATTTGTATTTCAAAGCTTCAATTTTATTACGTTTTATCATAGTTGGTGTAGTCGCATTCTCTATGTCTAGTTGTTTAATTTCCCTCTCCAATGCCTGTTGCATCTCCCGATTCTTTTTATTATAAAATGCTGGGGAAGAAATCATGGCACCACGCGTAAATGCTTTATATGTTTCCCATAGTAAAGAAGGAGAAGTTTCAGGACTATCGTTTGTTTCAAGGAACATATTAACCTGTTTAGTAAGATATACCTGAGATACTTTATCCTTTAAAATCTGTGGATTAAGTCTCCATTGTCCCTGTTTCTCCGTACTTCCATTTATTTTAATCATAAATGTTAAAGGGGCATGATCCAAAATTACAATATTATGGTATTTTGAATTATATGTAAATGGAATTAGCTAAGAATCCACCAAAAAGTAATCTATTCTTGAATATGTTTTATGTACCGGTGAATAAAATGAATATTCTCTTCCAGTTGGATTTTCTATTCTCCAGACATCTTTGATATTATTAGTATCTATATATGCATTTAATAAATCACTGGAGTGAGATTTTGTTTTCCGTTGTCTTGATGACCTATCTAAATAGAGATCTAATGTACAATTTAAGTCTCCTCCAATTATTAAATGATGTTGGGATAATTCCGGAATTGTATTAAATATTTTCTTAAAGAACAAAGGGCTATCAAAATTCAGTCCATAAACATTAATAAGAGTCAATTTTTGTGCATATAGTTCACCTCATATTATAATATATCTACCATCACTGTCCGTTATTGTTGATATATATTTAAAAGGTATCCCTTTACGGATTAGTATTGCAACACCTCTGGATTTGTGTGTAAATGAAGAAATGCTTTATCAATACATTTAGCTTTCAATCTATGTTCTGCATCCTTTTTTAAATGAGTTTCTTGGAGAAAAATTACATCAGTTTTAAGTGTTTTTAAATGTGCTAGTACTTTACCTCTCTTAATTGGTTTGTTGATACCCTTAACATTCCAGCTACAAAATGTTATACCTTCACCCCCGGTCTTCATATTTAAGTCTTGCATCTTTTGTTTAGGGAGGTCTATAAGAGAGCAGATGGTTCAGATCCACCCCACTCCCGAACCTCGAATAGATGAATCCTAAATCCCATTGATATTCTTACGAATATACCTCCATTGATAAAGCTCATGATTCCATTCTAACTTAAAGTTATAATAAAGTATTATATTAAAAAAAGGATAGATTAAAAGGTTAGTGGTGTGCAAAAAGGAAGAAAAAACAACATCTATTAATAGTGTAGTTAGTGATAGCCATACTAACATGGCTAGCCATCTACTGACTTCCGTAGTCGATGTAAAAAAAAACTTAACTAGCTCCATACTCTCTTAAAAATAACATTTCCAGAATGATATTTTAACGGGGGGTAATAAACATAATAGATTACAAAATATTCAGATTCCATTAGTCAAATATATTTTAAAAATACCAATTAGAAGAGAAAAAATGAAAATCTTCCCAAAGGGGAAAAAAAAGTGGAGTAAAAGTGAAGAAAAGTGAAATTTAACTTTAAATCCAAACCTTTAGCTAATTCTAAGTAATTCAAATGTGAGTAATTAGTAACCGTTAGTAATAATTATTAATGGCACCCCGCAATAATATTAATATTTATTAGTTATTATGTTAATAATGTCCATAGATCAGGCCTTATTCAGCATCCATCTCCAGTTTCGGTTGTCCTTGGGTATAACCGGGCCTTAAAACCATCCAGCCTCACCCAGTTACATTAATCGTTGACATCATTTATTTTGAAAATAATCTTCAGTCATCAGGCAGGCTTAATCTTCTGAGCAAACTCCAGTGCTTCCTCCGGCTTAGTGAAGAAGTGTTCTTTATTATCGTGGGTAACTCTTAATGTAGCCGGATACATCAGACCATACTTCGATCCTTTCACCTCCTTCAGTTTATTCTTTGCCTCTTTAAACTGCTTTCTCTTCCTGGAGACCTCCACAGGGTAATCTCGGTAGATACTGATCTTATCTCCCTCATACATAAGATTCTTGGTACGGACAACTTTCTTCATCATCTCCTCCAGTACATAATCGTATTGTACCTTTACTATCATTTGTCTTGGAGGGGCACCTGGTCGTGGACAACGTCTCATCACCCTGTGTGCTCGGGCTAGTAGAGGCTGATAATCCAAGTTTAAATCTTTTTGAAGTAAGTCTGCTGCAAATTCACGGGGGTCTCGATCCCCCTCTCTCCCTTCTTGGATACCCACGATTCTGAGGTTCTGACGCCTTTGACGTCCTTCCAGCTCCGTGCAATTTTCAGTTATTTTGCTCAGTAGGTCTTATAAGCGTTGGTTTTCACTGATAAGCTGCTTTGTTGTTTCAGCACTTGTTGAAGCAATCTCCTCTAGGTTTGTTATGGCTGTGGCATGTTGATTCATTGCTTCCTCGGCAGGCTCCATTCTTGCATTAAAGTTAGTCTACACTGAGCTGATTTTAACCTCCGTCTCCGTTTCCATCTCTGTAATTTGCTGGCTCAGCCTTGCTTCTGTTTCCGACCTCCATTTTTCCATTAATTTAAGGACTGTGGAGTTAATTTCTTCCTTTATCTCCAACTTAAAATTTTGAAGTTCTTCTCTAACATTTGCTCTCTTCATTTCTTCTTTTAGCTCTTCCTGAGCTAGTGTTATATTTTTAATCTCCTGAGCAAGAAAAATCCTAAGATCTTCTACCTCAGAAGATTTTTTAGACTTTGGTTTTTTCGAGCCATCTACTTGGGATGATGTTGTACCTGAGGCCGAGGCTTCAGTCGGGCCTTGTTCTTCCATTGCCAGTTTTTGCCTTACCGGCCGTTTCAGATGTTTTGGGGGGGGGGGGGGGGGGGGGAGTGCTCCATAGACATACCGGAGCCGCAGGCCTGATGACGTCACTCACTCACTCGTTACAAGCAGTGTTGCAGGCAGCCGGTGCAGAACAGCAGGTAGGTCTGTTTTATCCCCGTTTTTCTCGATTTTTAGATGGAGCTAGCTGGCACTGGACTCTAACCCTCCATAGCGCCACCTGAAGAGAATATGTCATTTTCTCCATGACAAATATTTCCTGTACTATGTCTAACCATTGTCAAAGTCTGGGTGTGTCCGCTCCGAGCCAGTTTCTTGTAATGGCCTTTCTGCCAGCTGTGAGTAGGACTTTAACCAAGTAATGGTCTTCCTTCAGCACCACCGTATTTATCTTACCCAGGTATAAAATGGAACACTTCATGCAGACTGTATATCCTAATACCTCCATTAATTCTGAATTCACTCTGTCCCAAAATGGTTCTATTTTTGGGCAACTCCAGAAGATATGTGCATGATTTGCATCTGTTAGACCACATTGCCTCCAGCATGTTTAGAATTGCTTAGAATTTGCTTGCTTTTTATGTTAGGCGTAATAAAGAACCAAATCAAACTTTTCCAATTAAATTCTCTCCAATTTTATGAATTAGTGGATGTCTGTAGTGTTACACACAAATGATGCCATTCTTCTTCTGAGATTGTGATGTTCAATTCCTTTTCCCATTTTAAAATTTTACATAAAATGTAGTTTTAGCTTGACATTCCATTAAACTATAATAAAGTTTAGAAATAAACCATGTTTTTTGATGATACGTACTAACTATCATTTCTAACACTGGACTCTTTTCTTCTAGTGCCTCCCTTTTTACTTTTTTATTGTAATAATCTCTCAGTTGGAGGTATCTAAACAAGTCTTGGTGTCGAAGTGCAAATCTATCCTTCAAATCTTGAAAATTTCTTAGGTCTCCATTTTCAATAACAGTACAAAATGCAGTAATTCCTTTCTTCATCCACTCTTTAAATGTTGAGTCATACATCCCTGGTTTAAATTCATTATCCAAGCTATCCATCTTAAAACATTTTGTTGTTTATTCAGTTTAAGTTATCTGGTAAGAGTGAACCAAGTTTCTAAAGTAAATATCGTAAATTGGATCGATTATACTCCTGATATGTCCAGGAAGCACTTTTTTTTCCCAAATGTCTTTGGATGTGGAAGTCAGGGATATATGTCTCAATCTCTTTCGACCTAGCTATATAGCTGTCCTCACACCAATTAATTAGTGGTCGAAGTTGGGCTGCATAGAAATATATCCTAAAATTTGGAAGTGCCATTCCACCTTTGTTCTTTGGCAACTGGAGTGTAGTGCATCGAATTCTGGCCTTGTTTCCTCCCCAAATAAATCTAGATATTAATTTATCCCATTCCGTGAATTGTTTTAATGGTACCTCTATTGGCAGATATTGAAACAAGTACTATAGCCTTGGCAAAATATTCATTTTCACCACATTTATCTTACTACTAAAATCCATTGGGTAGGTGGACCATCTTTCTATATCCTTTCTTATGTTTTGGTTGATGTGATTATAATTGGCCCCATACAACATTGATATATTTTTTTGTTATAAGTATCCCTAGGTATTTGATTGATTTTGAATTCCATTTAATATTATAATTTTGTTTGATTTCTTCTGGAGGAGGACAATTAAATAGGAGGATTTGAGTTTTTGAAATATTCACTTTATATCCTGCATAAAAATTAAATTCATCTATGATCCCCATCATCCTTGGAAATGAGGTGTTTACTTCCGTGAGATACATCATTACATCATCTGCGAAAAGGCCAATTTTATGTTCTCTGTCTCTTATAGTTACTCCCCTCAGTTCCCTATCTTGACGAATCGCTTGAGCCAATGGTTCAATATATATATATAGCAAACAGGGTAGGGCGAAGACAACATCCCTGTCTCGTTCCTCTTCCTAACACAAATCTCTCAGTTAAGGACCCATCACCTTTACTCTTGCAGTAGGTTGCTGGTAAATTGCTTTAATAACTTGAATTGACTCTTCGGTAAAGCCAAATCTTTCTAGTGTTTGATATAAGAATTCCCAAATAACCCTATCAAAAGCCTTTCCCGCGTCTAGACTTATCAGGACAGCACACGTACTTTCCTTTTGAATCTTGTGTATTATATGTAGGGTTCTTCTAATGCTGTCCTTTGTTTGTCTGCCTATTATAAAACCAGTCTGGTCTTCATCAATTAAATCTGGCATGAACTTTTTAAATCGTTTGGAGATAATTGAAGAATATAATTTATAGTCCACATTTAGAATTGATATCGGTCTGTTTTCCTTGTCTTTGTTCTCTTTGGGGATTAATGTTGTAATTGCCTCTTTCCATGACGGGGGTATCTTGCCTTCTTTGATAATCCAGTCAAAGGTTCTCAGAAGAAGTGGGTTCAGCTCATTCCGAAATATTTTTTACCATTCTATAGGGAAACTGTCACTGCCTGGAGCCTTGTTTGATTTCATCCTACCAATTGTCTTCTCTATCTCCTCCAGTGATATTTCTGCTGTGATTATTTTATTTTGTGTCTCTCCAAAACAGGGCAGATCTATTGTACTTAAAAAAGTCCTCATTGATTCCCCATCTGCTGTAGAGGTTTGTGTATATAATTATTTATAATATTCCTGGAAGATATATTCTATTTCTTTTGGATCACTCTTCAAATTCTGTGTACAGGGGTCCTTAATTTTGTGTATGGTGTTGTCAGCCTGTTTGCGTAGCCTTCGGGCAAGTATTTTAGTGGATTTAGGGCCAAGCTCATAATGTGCCTGTTTTACAAATCTTGCTTTTTTCTCCACCTCTTGACCCAATATTCCATCCATTTGTCCCCTCAAATCTTCTATTTGCTTATAAGTTCTCTGGTCCTTATTATTTTTGTACTTCTGTTCTAAATCCTTCAGGTCTGTTATCAACTTATTATATGTTTTCATTCTGGCCTTTTTAATATGTGATGCCCTCGCTATTAACCTACCTCGTTTTACAGCCTTCTATGAGTCCCATAGTATGGATGGGTCCACCTCCCCATTGTCATTCTCCTCTAGATAAGTTTTGATTTCCAATTTAATATCATTAACAGTTGTTTTATCATTCAGTATTCCAACATTTAATCGCCACACTGTGTTTTTCCTTCCACTGTTTATTTGAATTGTTAAGTATATGGCATTATGGTCTGATACGTCTGCCACACCAATTCTGCAATCTATTACCCTATAACAGTCTTCTTTCTGCATTAAGAAATAGTCTATTCTGGAGTAAACTGAGTGCGGTATTGAGTAATGTGTATAGTCTCCTTCTAGAGGGTGAAAATTCCTACAGACATCAAGAAAACCAAATTCTTCACAGGTAGTGTTTAGTAGTTTTGTTAACTGGTTCTTATTTTTCTTTTTACTTGTCATATCAAGCCTATGATTCAGTACAACATTCAGATCCCCCCCACATATACAAATTCCTTCTGCTTCCATTGCAATAATATCAAATAGGGATTTGAAAAAATGTTTATCACTATCTGGGGGAGCATAGATATTCACCAGTGTCAGGATATTATTATCAACTTTGCCCTTTACTATGATATTCCTCCCTTTGTCTTTTATTTCTTTAAACATTTCGAATTTAACTGAGTTTGATATCAAGATTGCCACTCCGCTTTTATGACTACAAGTATGTGAGCTATAATATGTGTTTTTATATCCAAATCTTTTCAGCTTCTCATGTTCTTGTCGCGATAAATGTGTTTCTTGTAAGAAAATAATATGCATCTTCACGTTTTTCAATTTAGTCATGACTTTAGCCCTCTTAATTGGATTGCCCAAACCATTAACATTTAGAGACATCAGCTTAAGTCCTTGACATTGCATCATTACACTTAGTGTGATTAATTTCACTGTATCCCCTCAACTCAACACCAGAACCATTCTGAACGACAGACCAAAACATATGAACAAACAAAGGTGTTTTACCTAGCAAAACAAAACATATATGGACTCCCAAAAAAGGCTATTCGCTCTCCTCTATAGATCCAGAATCCCTTTGTAAATTGAGGGGGGGGGGAAGCCTAACACTAAGAAAGGGCCCTCTCCTAGATAAGGGGGGTAAACCCTCTATGGGTCCCTCCATTCATTCTAGCTCTAATATTTTGCTAATCTCCCTAACAGTTGGATTTATCTAATACAGAAAGTTGTATTAAATCAACATTAATTACACTCACATGAGGTCTGTGATGCTTGGTGATATTTTTAGAACCAGGCTTATAAACAGATTTGTCTATGAATATACATATCTATACACATATTTATAAACTTAGGATTCCATAAAAACTCAGCATTCTAACATATTGTTAGAATGGCGGAAGCCATTGTGTTATCCATGTATGTGCGTACCTTCATAATCATATCTCAGTTCAAGCATGAGTCTTTTGTTGGAATACTTGAAGGTGCTCCCATGCCCGTCTGATATCTTTGATTCTCCGTGTCTCTTGACGAGCTGCCACCGCGCCGTTTGGTGGAGTTGTTCACGCAGTGGCGGCATGTCCATGTCTCCACGCAGCTCTTCAACTTTATAGCCTCTCCGTTGTAGCTCTCGCACGGCTTCTCTTGCGTTGTTGTCCACTCTCCCAGTGAATACGTATCTTGGTAAATGGTGTCTGAAAGTGGATACCTTCCTCTTTTAAGAACCATTTAATATGTTTGTATGCCTTGCATTGTTGTACTACAGAGGTAGTATAGTCATGGTCAAAAGACAGCATTCCTTCTCCAAGTTGGATCTTCTTTTGCCATGCCTGTTTGAGAACCATCTCTTTAACTTTAAACTGGAGAAAGTGGACAATTATGGATCTCGGAGGGGAACTGGGGCTTGGTTTCTGTGCCTGGGATCGGTGTGCTTGTTGAATCTGTAAATCTGTCATTTCAGGGATTGACATTTCACTTCTGAGCAGTTTCTCTACTAACTGAGGTACTGAGCTACCTTCCACACCCCTCCAGATCATTCAATTTGTCGACAAGTAACTTCTGGTCTTTCAGTGTTTCTTGGAGTATGGTGTTTGCAACGACACTCCTTGTTTCCAGCTCCTCTATTCGGGTGATCATAATTCCATAAGTTTTAAGATTGCTTTGAATAATGATGGGTCTGGATATTGGAGGAAGGTACTTACTTGGGCCAAGGAGGATTACAATGTCATTCAGCAGAAGATGGGGAGGGTAGATTGGGAGCAGTTGTTATTGGGTAAGTCCACAGGTTAAAGGTTAGATGATCAAAGTGAGGATCAGCATGCTCCAATGAGGAGAGATAAGGATGGCAAGATAAGAGAACAGTGGATGACCGAAAAGGATGTAAACTTGGTCAGGAAGAAAAAGGAAGTTCATGTCAAGTTTAAGAGATGGCATCAGGCAGGACTTAAGAATATAATGCGAGTAGGAAAGAACTCAAGCAGACGATTAGAAGAGCCAATCGGGGACCATGAAATGTAATTGCCAAGTCGGATTAAGGAAAATCCCAAAGGTTTTCCTTAAAATCAAGAGTGGTGGCCAGGGAGAAGGTAGGACCGCTCAAGAGTAAAGGAGGGAATCTATGTTTTGAGACAGAGGATGTACATGAGTAAATTACAGTACAAGTACGCTGCATGTGTATTCACCAAGGAGCAGGATTAGGGGGACAGTGAGATTGGTATGGAGAATACAAATATGCTAGGACAGTTTGAGATCGGGTAGGAGCTGGTGCTGAAGCTCTTGATGAGCTTTAAAGCAGATTGGTCTCCAGGGTCTGCCAATAGGATATATCACAGATTATTGAGGGAGGCATGAGAGGAGATTACATGTGCCTTTAAGGGGATCTTTGTTTCTTATCCAGCCACAGATGATATCCCAGATACCTCGAGAGTGGCCAGTGTTGTTACTTTGTTTAAAAAGGGAAGTAGAGGGACCAGGGAACTATAGGCCAGTGAGTCGCATGTTAGTGGCAGGAAAACTATTGGAGAAAATCCTTCGGGATAGGATTTACTCCTATTTCGAAGAGAATGGCTAATTAGGAATAGCTACACAGCTTTGTACGTGGCAGGTTGTGTCTTACTAAATTGATTACGTTTTTTGACGAGATGAAGGAGATTGATGAAAATAGGGCAGTGGATGTTAGTATGGCTTTTGATAATGTCCCTCATGGTAGGCTGATTCAGAAGATTAAGATCTATGGTAGTCACAATGACTTGGTCGTATGGATTCAGAACTGGCTTATTCATAAAAGACAGAGGGTTGTGGTGGAAGGAAGATATTCTGGTTGGAGGTTTGTGACTAGTGGAGTTCTGCAGGGATCTGTGCTGAGACCCTCTGCTGTTTGTGATATATATAAATAAAGGGCTTGGGTATAAAAGTAGATGGGTTGGTGAGTCAATTTGCTGATGACATCAAAATTGGAAGAGTTGCAGACAGAAGATACAGCGGGATGTAGATCAACTGCCAAAATGGATGGAGAAATGACAGATGGAGTTTAACCTGAACAAGTGTGAGGTGTTTCACTTTGGGATGTTGAATAGAAGGGAATGTATACAGTTAAACAAGAACCTCACCAGCATTGATGTGCAGAAAGTTCAAGTTCATTGCTCACTGAAGGTGGCAGCACAAGGAGATAGGGTGATAGAGAAGGCAAATGGTATGCATGCCCTGATTGCTAGGCACATTGAATATAATAATCAGGAAGTCATATCACAGCTCTATTGGACTTTAGTTAAACTGCGCTTGGAGTACTGTGTGCGTTTCTGGTCGCCCAATCACAGTAAAGATGTGGAAGCTTTGGAGGATTGGAGGGTTTCAGCTGTATGGAGAGGTTGGATAGATGGAGTGTTTTCTCGGGATTATCAGTAGTTGAGAGGAGACGATAGAAGTATATAAAATTATGATAAGCATTGACAAAAACCTGGACCCACTGCAGTTTGCTTACCGCCACAACAGATCAACGGTGGCCGCGATCTCGCTGGCCCTCCACTCCGCTCTGGACCACTTGGACAACAAAAACTCATATGCCAGGCTGTTATTCATTGACTACAGCTCGGCATTTAACACAATCATCCCGTCCAAGCTGGTTACCAAACTCGCAGAACTGGGTCTCTGCGCATCCCTCTGCAATTGGATCCTTCACTTCCTCATCCAGAGACCACAGTCTGTTCATATTGGTGGAAATGTGTCAGACTCGATAACAATCAGCACGTGAACACCTCAGGGTTGCGTGCTCAGCCCCCTACTGTACTCACTCTATACTCATGACTGCGTAGCCAGTCATAGCGCGAACTCCATCATCAAGTTCACTGACGACACCACTGTTGTGGGACGTATCACTGATGGGGATGAGTCAGAGTATAGAAGAGAGATCGAGCAACTGTCCATATGGTGTCAGCACAACAACCTGGTCCTCAACACCAGCAAAACCAAGGAACTGATTGTGGACTTTGCAAGGAGTAGGATGGGGACCCACAGTCCTGTTTATATCAACGGGTCGATGGTTGAAAGGGTCAAGAGCTTCAAATTCCTGGGCGTGCACATCTGTGAAGATCTTTCCTGGTGCGAGAGCACAGATGCAATTATTAAGAAAGCTGATCAGCGCCTCTACTTCCTGAGAAGATTACGGAGAGTTGGTCTGTCAAGGAGGACTCTCTCTAACTTCTACAGGTGCACAGTAGACAGCTTGCTGACCAGTTGCATCGTGGCTTGGTTCGGCAATTTGAGTGCCCTGGAGAGGAAAAGACTACAAAAAGTAGTAAACACTGCCCAGTCCATCATCGGCTCTGACCTTCCTTCCATCGAGGGGATTTATCGCAGTCGCTGCCTCAAAAAGGCTGGCAGCATCATCAAGGACCCACACCACCCTGGCCACACACTCATCTCCCTGCTACCTTCGGGTAGAAGGTACAGGAGCCTGAAGACTGCAACAACCCGGTTTAGGAATAGCTACTTCCCCACAGCCATCAGGCTATTAAACTTGGCTCGGAACTCTGAACATTAATATCCCTCCATCTGTTATTTGCACTTTATTAATTTATTAATTCATGGGTGTATTTACGTATATAATTGTAGTCAATGCCTTCTATGTTCTGTTGTGCTATGCAAAGAAATATTTTCATTGTCCTGTCAGGGACACATGACAATAAACTCTTTTGACTTTGACTTTTGAGGTAGTCAGAAACTTTTTCCCAGGGTAGAAATATCAAACAACAGAGGACTTAACTATAAGGCGAGAGAGTGAAAGTTTAATAGGGATGTGCTGAGCAATTTTTTTTACACAGAGTGTAGTGGGAACCTGGAATGCATTGCCAGAGGTGGTGATGGAAAGAGATACACTAGTAAAATAAGAGGTTTTTAAAAAGGCACATTGGATGCAGGGAGTAGTGGGATATGGTCATGTCCAGATTAGATCAATTTAACTTAGATTCATTTTCAGCACAAACATTGTGGGCCAAAGGGCCTGTTCCTGTGCCATATTGTCCTATGTTCTATGTTCTAAATGAAAGTGATAGCATCACTGTTGCATTTTTTTAAATCCATAATTGACAAATGTACAGTGGCTTGCAAAAGTGTTCATACCCCTTGAACTTTCCCACATTTTGTCACGTTACAACCACAAACGTAAATGTATTTTATTGGGATTTTATGTGACAGACCAACACAAAGTGGCGCATAATTGTGAAGTGGAAGGAAAATGATACATGGTTATCACATTTTTTTACAAATAAAAAACTGAAAAGTGTGGCGTGCAAAATTATTCAGCCCCCTTTACTCTGATACCCCTAAATAAAATCCAGTGCAACCATTGCCTTCAGAAGTCACCTAATTAGTAAATAAGGTCCACTTGTGTGTAATCTAATCTCAGTATAAATACAGCTGTTCTGTGAAGGCCTCAGAGGTTTGTTAGAGAACATTAGTGAACAAACAGCATCATGAAGCCCAAGGAACACACCAGACAGTTCAGGGATAAAGTTGTGGAGAAGTTTAAAGCAGGGTTAGGTTATAAAAAAATATCCCAAGCTTTGAACATCTCACGGAGTACTGTTCAATCCATCATCTGAAAATGGAAAGAGTATGGCACAACTGTAAACCTACCAAGACATGGCCGTCCACCTAAACTGACAGGCTGGGCAAGGAGAGCATTGATCAGAGAAGCAGCCAAGAGGCCCATGGTAACTCTGGAGCAGCTGCAGAGATCCACAGCTCAGGTGGGAGAATCTGTCCACAGGACAACTATTAGTCGTGCACTCCACAAATCAGGCCTTTATGGAAGAGTGGCAAGAAGAAAGCCATTGTTGAAACAAAGCCATAAGAAGCCCCTTTGCAGTTTGTCACAAGCCATTGGGGGACACAGCAAACATGTGGAGGAAGGTGCTCTGGTCTGATGAGACCAAAATGAAGTTTTTGGCCTAAATGCAAAACGCTATGTGTGGCGGAAAACTAACACTGCACATCACCCGGAACACACCATCCCCACTGTGAAACATGGTGGTGGCAGCGTCATGCTGTGCGGATGCTTTTCTTCAGCAGGGACAGGGAAGCTGGTCAGAGTTGATGGGAAGATGGATGGAGCCAAATACAGGGCAATCTTGGAAGAAAACCTGCAAAATCTGCAAAAGACTTGAGACTGGGGTGGAGCTTCACCTTCCAGCAGGACAACGACCCTAAACATACAGCCAGAGATACAATGGAATGGTTTAGATCAAAGCATATTCATGTGTTAGAATGGCCTGGTCCAAGTCCAGACCTAAATCCAATTGAGAATCTCTGGTAAGACTTGAAAATTGCTGTTCACAGATGCTCTCCATCCAATCTGACTGAGCTTGAGCTATTTTGCAAAGAAGAATGGGCAAATATTTCTGTCTCTAGATGTGCAAAGCTGGTAGAGACATACCCCAAAAGATTTGCAGCTGTAAGTGCAGCGAAAGGTGGTTCTACAAAGTATTGACTCAGGGGGGCAGAATACTTTTGCACGCCACACTTTTCAGTTTTTTATTTGTAATAACATTTGGAAACCATGTATCATTTTCCTTCCAATTATGCGCCACTTTGTGTTGGTCTACACATAAAGTCCCAATAAAATACATTTACGTTTGTGGTTGTAACGTGACAAAATGTGGAAAAGGTCAAGGGGTATGAAAACTTTTGCAAGCCACTGTATTTAGGCTTCATTTGTTATACGTGCTCTCTGTCAGTTTCCTTCCAAAATGTAATTTCTCAAAACTTGGGTAAACAAGAAAGCATGTTGGCCTTATCACTTTAAGGTGATACTTGAAGTGAAATAAAATATTCCGGAAGTGACGGCGCTCCGTAAGTAGCTGCTGCTTACCTGCAGTCCGTTTGTCTTTTTTTGGTCTTGTTAGGAGTATGTTTTTGGTTTATTTTTAGTTGTGTATATGTGGGGGGTGGGGGAAGCATTTTTAATCTCTGCCTTGAACGGGGATGCTACCATTTCCCTGTCGTGTCTCCGTTTCGCTGGGGCCTAACATCGTGGAGCTGGCGGCCTCCAAGTGGAATTGATCTGATGGCTCTGGTCACAGAGCCTGTGGACTTACCATCATGGAGCTGGCTGACTTTGGAGGCTGTGGTGGCGCTGTGGCTGCAACACGGCTTTCGCTTCGGTCGTGGACGTTAACATCGGGAGCTCGCAGGTCCACTGGTAGGAGACCGATTTTCGGGAGCTCCCGCAACGGCAACTTCACCCGCCCTGAATCGCGGGGTTTGAATCGGCCCGTCACAGGGCTTTTCATCGCCCCTCGCGGCTTAATCAGCCGCGGGACTTACCATCACAGCTGGGGGCTTTAACATCAAGAGCCTCGATCACCTCGACGCAGCAGTTTGACTGCCTGCCCGCGGGAGAAGAACAGGGAAGAGATAAGACTTTTGCCTTCCATCACAGTGAGGAGGTGTTTGGAGATTCACTGTGATGAATGTTTGTGTGAAACTGTGTTGATTGTGTTTTTTTTGGTTTTTTTGCTGTTATGACTGCAGGGAACTATTTGTTTGAATGACAATTTAAAAAAAAAAAGAGGCATTCTAAAATATTTGCCCCATGATATCTTGGTCATAGAGTTCAAATGAGGTGAAGATGGGATGCTGTTACCACTCAGCCTGGAACCTGAAGCTTCATAAAAAGCTTCAGTAGGTTAGACAGCATCTCTGGAGAACATGGACGGGTGATGTTTTGGGTCGGGCTGAAGATAGGGTTCTAACCCAAAAGATCATCTATCCATGTTCTTCAGAGATGCTGCCTGACCCACTGAGTTTCCCTGGGATATTACCTCACTTGTGAACATAAAGAAAATCTTCTCAAACAATGCACTTTATCATTGATACATCACCATCATCAACAGCAGGCAAAGAACATTACGCACAATCTGGTCATTGCATCAATTAGGATTTGGAGGAAAGATCTGCATGTACTACATATTCACACCTATCACATTGCAAATTAGGACAGATCCTTACCATCAGAAAAATGAAATTATATCAAAAGTAGCAGCATTAGAGGCAAGAATCAACAGACACAGGATTTTAAAAAATCCAATGCAAATGCCTTGACCTTTGAGTTAGCTATATCTGTAGAAGTAACAAACTGGCTGAATTTGTGTGGATTATGAGCAATCATCCATTAAACTGTCATAGAAATATTTGTGAATAAGGAATTTATAAATATTCAGAAAACATGCTACATTATATTGAAGCCCAAAATACTTGACAGAAAATAATGAATATCCAAAGGCAACGATTTATAAAACAGATAGAAACGGTTCAGACGGAAAATAGACACAAAGAGCTGGAGTGACTCAACGTGTCAGGCAGCTTCTTGGGAGAAAAAGGATGGGTCACGTTTCAGGTCAAAACCCTTCTTCACAATGAAAGGGGGAGGGAACTGTAGGTAGGAAAAGGTCAGAATAAACAGATGGCCAGAATAATAGATGACCAAGGAAGACTGGAGTCCATAATGGCCCATTGTTGGCTGGGGATGAGGTGATAACAAAGGGATACAAGGTTGTGAACATGGAGTACTGGAGTTACTTGAAATTAGAGAAATCAACGTTCATACCACCTGGTTGCAAGCTGCCCAATTGAAATATTAGGTGCTGTTCCTCCAATTTCCCACCGCACTTTAAAATCATGTCCTCTTGTTCTTGATTCCCCTACTCTGGCTAAGCGACTCTGTGCGTTTACCCGATCCATTCCTCATGATTTTGTACACGATCATTCTGACATTTACATAGCAGTTGTTGAGTAGACAAGTTTATTTTATGCCAACAGGAGAATGTAGTTGATCCAGGCCATGTTAAAGATTGGATGCCTGCAAAATATTACTACATAATCTGCTTCTTTCGTGAAAATAGACACGCCATATTTCAACTTAACAGACAACATTTGACAGCTACAAATAGTTGTGAATTGTTGCTGCCTTGATTTGGCCTGATCAACAGTATCAAGAAGTCTGTGGTCCTGAGATAAGGTATTTGCCATTCATTCTTTGTCAGGCTTGAAAACACAACTCTTGAGGTAATGAACAAATTTGGCCACCTTTCTATCCACAGTGAGCAACAAATCTATTTACTTATAATGGATGGATAGGAAAGACAATAATCATGGTCTGCCAAGTGAGCCAAGTCCCCAAATGAGCCTGGAACAATGCAAAGCTACACAATCAAAACTAAGCTACTTGTGCAAAGCCTTTGTCCTTATGTACCACACTGAATTGTAGCCAATATTTGTTTGTCCAAGGAGAAAGAACAGCCTCCAGATACAAAGGATGTGCCATCAACAGTGTATCTAGAAACAGGACAAACACCAACACAAAAATCACCACCAAAGCCATCCTGCCAAACATTCTGCAAGTGCTTACAAGGACTTGGCCAACTTTAAAGAAGAAAGGTGAGCCCAATCCAAATAATTTCTTGAGGTGGGTTACCAACAATTCTATTTCAAAGACATCTACAAGAAAGAAAACTAAATTCAGGAACCAACTTGAACATTTGGGAAGTCTTAACAACAAACAGGCTAAACTACAACAGAAACATGATTGGAAGAAACAGCGTGTCAATCTGAAGAAGGGTCCAGATCTGAAACACCATCTGTCCATTTCCCTCCACAAATGCTGCCTGACTTGCTGAGTTCCTCCAGCTGTTTGTTTTATGCTCATCATTACACCATCTGCAGACTCTTGTGCCTTCAGCTTGTTGTAATAGGAGACCCAAATATTATGTATACCTATGGCCATTAGAGCAAGACCTTCCAGTATAACCCAGATCTCCAAGTACAAAAAACAAAATGCACCGTGAAATTGCTGCAAAGTCCACGATCACCTTTAATGACAATGCCAACTATAAATTATATCTATCACTGTGCAGGGAAGCATTACAATTAAATAATCTAATTTATATTGTTTTAATCATAGGAAATCATTTAATCATTTAATGGGCATGTCCCATTAGGTTTTATCCATGTTTAACAGCAAGAAAATTAGAAAGTGAAAGCAAACCATTTGACGAAATTTGCCTACAACGATTTTCATCATCAAACTTCTTGATTCTGTGTTCTTACCCATTCTCAAAATCCTTTGTTTTCCTGTGTTTTAGATAATTATATGACATTGATCATTGAATGGCGATGGCTTGCTTATCTCACATTTGATTTAATCATGTAAATATCATTTTTTTCCTTCTGACATTGATCTTGACATAATTAAAAATAGTAAAATATATCACTGGTTAATATCAGATTCCAAGACCACGTTGAACAAAATCTCCCTGATAAATTTACAGAAACAAGAAACAGATAGTTTGGTGGAAGATAAACCTGCGTTTAATGAACAGGATGTTATTGGTGTGTCAATAACATAATTATTATGATCATGAAAAATACATCTGCGGCATGGTGGCACAGCTGTTGTCTTGCAGCGCTTGAGACCCAGGTTCGATCCTGACCTTAGAAACTGTTTGTGTGGAGTGTGTGAAAATGTGAAAATGTGGGTTTCCTTTGGGTCCTCTGGTTTCCTCACACATCCCAAAGATGTGTGGGTGTGTAGGTTAAATTCTTCTGTAAATTGCCCCAACTGTGTAAGGAATAGATGAGAAATTGGGATAATGGAACTACTGTGAACGTGTGATCGATGGTCGGCGTGGATGCAGTGAGCTGAAGACCCTGTTTCCATGTTGTATCTCAAAATTAAACTCTAAATATCTAATGGTTGCAAACCGCTGACCTTTGGCCATAAAATAATGATTTACTATTCACTTAAATTTAGTCACTGTAAAATAGAAAATGCAATGGCTAATTTGCACACAGCCAATACCAGAAGAAATCTGATAATAATCAGGAATTGGATTTTCTTAATATCTGGATGTTTGATACATACTGTTCATGATATAGTGCTTGTAATTGAGCCCAGTGCTAGGGGACATGGGAGCACATTGTGAAGACCTGATAGTTAGGGGCTTGAGTGGGATCTGGTTGCTGTGTGGGGGTGGAGTTGTTGTTTGGAAATTGACCCTTTGTGAGGGTACGAGAGGGGAGTGTTAAGGGATGGTGGTATTGTGAAATCAGAGTGTATGCCTGGAGTTTGGGTCCAGAGAGTGACTTGCTGAAGTGGGGATGACCGCCCAGAAGAGCAGATGTTACTAATGCTGGGCTTGGATTTACTCTGCTCTTTACGTAGAAATGGGATTTAAAAAAATCTTATCCTCATAACAATGTGATCATATCTCATAGGCAATAATAACATCATACTTTGCTTGTAGATGGTTATGGCCAAATCATGGTCAGAGTATTCACTTGAATTTTTGGAGTGCAGCAATTTAAACGGGTAATGGTCACAGTCCAGAACAAAGAAATTAATTCCAGAAATAATTAATTTTCCTTAGCATGCTGAGAAAAATTGAATCAAATGACTTGATTTGTCAGCTACGTTCTTCAGGAAGAAAGCTTTCCCTTATCTTATTCAAATAACACAGTTGGCCCCTTCATAACATACAGTAAGCACATAATATGCAAAAAATGGAGTAGGCCATTCAGCCTCCTGTGCTTCACAATAATTCAATAAAACTATGTTTGATCATGACACCACTTTCATGCAGTCCTTTTATAGTTCTTGATTCACTTTATGTACAGAAATGATTAAAGAACACTAACACATTTTTCTTAAAACACCATGGATTCTTTGGAGTACATATTTTGGATTTACAATGTTATTTTTGCTATACAATGTGTCACCACTCTTCATGCACTGGAGTACACTGTCCCATAATGAATTTCACCTAGCCTTTTCAATTTGTGAGATTTTACTTAATGAGACATTTTCAGGGATATAGATCCATTTTTTTGTGTTAAGATTTTGTTGATACCTGTCTAATATGCTCAAGCTCACCAGCCCACTAATGGTTGAATGGCCATGGTTTGCTTATTTTTGAAATTATATAAATAGATAAAAATATCAGCATATTTCTCAAGGCATAATCAAAACATTCAGAAGTGGCTTGGTCGCTAATCAGACTCCACTCTTTTGAGTAGAGATTTCAAGACACACTTATTTGAAGAAGAAATGTTCTTTCATCCCATCTCTAATGGAAAGCTCCAAATGTTGATACTGTGACCATCTGGTTCTAGAGACCTTACATCGTCAGACCGAAATAAAACAAAGATATCTTACCAATCCACACAAGAGCCTTCTAATGGGCAGCCAACATCATACCCTCTGCCTTTCACCCATACTTGTAGAGATATCCGTCATTTGATACATACCTCAAAAGTTGTGACATCATAATAGCAAAGTGATTTCACAAGGCAATTGCCTCTCGTTTACTTGTGTAAAAACTGCAAAAACATTCACTGTTGAAAAGATTGGATTTTTGTTTATAGAATAAAAATGGAGACATCAAGCCTATAGAGCCAACATTTTGATTGCAGAATTTAACTTAGAATTGTTCCAAATTTTATTTTTATGACTGCTGGTGGTTTGTGTGTATTTCCAAAATGTTCTATGAATTGTTATTTCAGAAAGACAATAACATTCAGTCAGTATGTGCAGGGTGATATTGTAAATGTTTTTATTGCAATTTCATAATTAAGATTTCCAGGGATTTCTCAAATCATAGCAAAAAGGCCCATGTACTGTACCTGAAGAGAGATCAGAGCAGCAAAAGGATTAACCCAGTTAGAGGATCTTCTTCTTACGTATGGCATGCATAGCCTATAGTTGTAGGACAACTTGTTCTATTTAATCTTATTTGATTGTGCACAGCAGGTTGATTGCATTCATCGAAACAGGGCGGACTACGTGAAGCATGCAATCTCCCACCCCAGTTAGAGGATAAGAACACAGGAAATAAGAGCTAAGGAAGGCAGCGTGGATCCTCACTGCTACTCCATTATTTAATAGTCTAACAAGAAATGTTATATCCTTATGAAATCATATTTCTTGTAGGTATTTCTGAATATTGTGGTAGGTAAAGCATATTCCACCAGTGGCAATTAAGCAGTAGAGAAGCAATGTGAAATGAAGCACTTATAGTATACATTTTATAACATTTAGAATGGTGCCTCAAATTAAAAACATCCAGAGCAAAATAGCAAATTGAATTCATCTTCATTTTATTCCTAGAGTGGACTATTTTATATGTCATTGTGATCAATATTTCTCAGTTTTATATAACATTGAAGGCATTATTGTTTGCCAACACAATCTCCATATGCTGTAGAATAATTTTCTTATAACTAAATTCATGTCCAAAGAAGAGTCCAGACCTGAAATGTCATCTGTCCGTTTCCCTGCACGGGTACTCCCAAACCCACTGAATTCTTCCAGTAGTTTGCTCAAAGTCTCAGCATCTATAGTCTCTGTATTTAAAACTTAATTTTACTGCTCCACTGCAAAATCTACTCAAAGTTTACTCACTTTAAAGAAGTTCTCCTCTCTCCAAAGGGAGATCTGTGAGATCCTTTCACGGATGCTCTCTGTGATTTCTATGCCTCTCCTGCTCTTCGACATTGCTCTCACCCAGACATACTATCACAGCTAAAGATAGACACAAAAAGCTGGAATAACTCAGCAGAACAGGCAGCATCTCTGGAGAGAAGGAATGGGTGATGTTTTGGGTCGAGATTCTTCTTCAGATTGTCTGAAGAAGAATCTCAGACAATCTGAGATTGTCAGATAACATCATACTTTGCTTGTAGATGTTTATCTACCACTCAACATATATATATATATATATACACAATACCAGTCTGTGGGGTCATGGTGGAGCGGCAGATGTCCGATAACTGGTCCCTGGGCTTAGCAGTACAAAGGTCAGGCTGCCAAATGTCGGCACATCCCGTATAAGCAGGTTTGATAAGAATATTTGGATACTTACTGAATGAGCGGAGGGTTATGGGTTCAGAGGGAGGAAGATTGTAGTGGGTAAATGGAGTAAAGAATCCAGGATGGTTGATATCGTGTTGGCAATTGGAAATAAAACGGTCCAGAGGGGGTAGAAGGCTGGCAGGGGGAGTGCATGTGGAGTAAGAATGTTGGAGATAGGAGAGAGGTTTGTTTGTGAGATGCAAGGGTTCCTTGGCAGAGAAAAATCCCCAGAGGCGGAGGCGACAGAAGAGTGCAACATCATGACGGGCTCGGAACTCATTAAGGTGTGGACGTAGGGCTATAAAGGTAAGGCCTCTGTTGAGGACTGTTTAGCATTGGAGAGGGGGAGATTAGGGGGGGGGGGTGGTGAAAACCCGACAAGAGGACACAATGGTCTTGGGGAACGCTACTGTAGGCAAGGCTGCCAACTCTCACGCTTTGAGCGTGAGACTCACTCATTTCGAGAAATTCTCATGCCCTCACGCTGATCACAAATTTCTCACGCTCTGTCGGGAGAAATTCTGTGATCAACGAAAATTTCAAAACTCAGATAAACTGCATGGGCTGCGGGTGTTCGAGAGCCGGGGCTGAGGGAGGGATGGAAGCAGAACCAGCGGCGGGGACAGATGCGGGTTGCAGGCGAGTCTTTGCGGGGCTGGTGAGTCTTTGCGGGGCTGGTGAGTCGCTCGCTGCAGCTCCAGCCATGGAGCAGCTTCAGTTCAAGAGTCCAGGCCGTCGGAGGCGTCGGAAGCGTTGCGCCGCTGCCATGAGGTTCTCTGTGCCGAAGGGACAGAGTCTATCCAAGGGAGGTGGAGAAAGAGAGGGGAAGGAGACAGGGGGGGAGGGAGAGAGGGGAGAGACAGAGGGGGAGAGAGAAGAGGGAGGGGGGGGGGAGAGAGAGAGAGGGGGGAGAGGTAGGGAAGAGAGATAGGGAGAGAGCGAGGAACGAGATAGGGAGAGGGAGAGAGAGGGGAGAGAGTGTGTGGACAGAGAGTGTGTGGACAGAGAGCGAGAGGGAGAGAGGGGGGGAGAGGGAGGGGGGGGGGGGGGGGGGAGAGAGAAAGGGCGGGAGAGAGGGGGAGAGGCCCTGGTTCTGAACTCCCCAAACATTGGGAACATGTTTTCTGCCTCTTGCATGTCCAAGCCCTTAACAAATGGTAACAGAATACCGAGCGAGTATAATTTTATGGATGACAAATTGTGATCAACCAATTGATGACTTATTTGACAAAGTAACTAGCATGTTAGATAACAAATAAGCCAATGAATATAGCAAATTTTGTTATCCATAATTTGGTCTGTGAAGTGCCCCATAAAGGATTACTGCATTAGATAAGCACCCGTGGGCTTGAACGTAATAGGTTAAGTCCAGGGGGTCAGATATGGGGCTTTATGTGTGGACCAGATATATTGTCAGTGCTAAGGGGCTAGGAGTAAGGCCAAGTGTGTATCCAGAGTCAAGGTCTGGAATAGTACTCGGTGTGCAGTCAAAGCTGGGACCAGGGGAGTGTTCAGCACTGGGAACCTAAGCAGGTAAGCAGCTATGATAAGGGTAGAACAGGGTAAGACTGGACTCAGGGACAGGAATGAGAGAAGGTATGCAACTGGAGTCAGGACCAGGAGCAGTACCAGGTGTGCAGTGAGGCCCAGGTTGGTCAACATGGACCAAGTGTTTGATTATAACCTGATATCCATACATGAATACACTAATAGGATACAGTATACACCATATTGCACAATTTCAAGCTGAAAAATGCAAAAGGTCCGTGCCAATGGGAGGGGGGGGCACCCTCCTCCCACACCCTCCCTCCCCCCCAGTCGCTCCGCTCCCTCGGGCTTGATCTCTTGCAATTTCTCACTCCCAACTCTCACCCAATGTTGGCAGCCCTGCTGTAGGTGGATGATCAGTTGCTTGGTAGAGAGGTGTGAGGGGTGGTGTAGGGGTGGAGGGTAGAAAAAGTGTCGTGGTTAGCATAGAGGGAAGGGCAGCAGTCCCCAGTGGTGTCAGTATCGAGGTCTTCAGTTGGAGGAACAGTAGGATCCAGGAGAGTCAATCAAAAAGCAGTTGAAGCAGCCAGCGCAGATGTCCGTGGCGTGGAAGTGGGCCTATATCCCAATTGAATTGACGACCCCAGCCTGCCAGCGGCTGGGAGAGTGGTGAGGATTGATGGAGTCAGTGACCCTGGCCACCCGGGGTGCAGGTGCAAAGTCAGGTGTAACCTGCAATGTCAGTGGGCCCTGCCTGGAAGTAGGCAGGAATACAAATGTAGCAATATCTGTGTGAAACACATCAGTGAGTGCAGCAGAGTCTGGAATATGTCTCAAATTTGGCTCCCTGCAGCAGTTCATCTCCATCATATATTGGTCACATAATAGTTACCATAAGAACCAAGTCAAGCAAGACTTGAGTAATATTACCTCAACCCGTTTCTGATTGATTTTTGGTGCAATGTTGTACCTCAGCTATCACAGGTTTGCCACTGGAATGCAGCTATCTACAGGACAAATGTGACATTGCTCAACCTCCCTCATCACTTCACCAGAATTAAACTTCAGTCACTAAACTTCAGTGTACTGATAATGCTTACATTTACACACATTTGAAAGCCAAGTACCAATTCATCATTGATTTATTCATTACAATGTATGAGAGAATTGGTCCTTAACCTCACATCTGCAACGTTATTTGGCCAACCTGCATCCGGTATTTAATTCCTTGCCCCCTGACAATAAAAGTTCAGAACAAAACCCTTGAAAATATGGATCACTCACCATATCTTGGAAGCCAACTCTCAAGGCAGGCAGATATAATTTTCGGTGCCCCAATTCAACCTTGTTTTATCGATGCATTTTACCACAGTGAATGTTTTGTTGGGCGAAATATTGCAGAACAAAAGAATGTGAATTGGCACATAGAAACAATTTCCATTGTTATAAACAAAGAAACACAGCAGAGACAATTTGTCTGAGCTATGGGATATCTGATGGAATGCCTGCGAAAATAATGTGAACATAATGATTTTGAATCATCAATGTGAATGAGATGGTAAACAATGGCTGATATCAAGTCGATCTAATAGTGCAGATGGTTATTAAGAATTAAACGGGATCTTGATCAGCTTGGCAAGTAGACCAAGTAATCATTAATTGAGACATTATGTTACAATTTGTACAAGGTGATGATGAGGCTGTGCTCAGTTCTGTTCATACTGCTGCGGCAAAATTGCTATTTAGCTGAAAAGTGCAGATATTTACAAGGATCAGGTCTCATGGGCCTGAGCTATAGGGAGTAGATGGGCAGGCTAGCAGGAAACATAGATTTCTTTGGATCGCAGGAAACATAGAAAAATAGGTGCAGAAGTAGGCCATTCGGCCCTTTGAGCCAGCACCACCATTCAATATGATCATGGCTGATTATCTAAAATCAGTACCTCGTTCCCGCTTTTTCCCCATATCCCTTGATTCCTTGAGCCCTAAGCGCTAAATCTAACCCCCTCTTGAAAACATCCAGTGAATTGACCTCCATTGCCTTCTGTGGCAGAGAATTCCACAGATTCACACCTCTCTGGGTGAAAAAGTATTTCCTCATCTCAGTCTTAAATGGCCTAATCTTTATTCTTAAATTGTGACCCCTGGTTCTGGACCACCCAACATCGGGAGCATTTTTCCTGCATCTACCCTGTCCAATATTTTAAGAATTTTATATGTTTCTATAAGATCCCCTCTTATCCTTCTAAATTCCAGTGAATACAAGCCCAGTCAACCCATTCTTTCATCATATGTCAGTCCCGCCATCCCAGGAATTAACCTGATGAACTTATGCTGCACTTCCTTAATATCAATAATGTCCTTCCTTAAATTAAGAGACCAAAATTACATGCAATACTCCAAGTGTAGTTTCTCCAGGGTGTTGTACAATTGCAGTAGGACCTCCTTGCTCCTAAACTCAAATCCTCTCACAATGAAGGCCAACATGCCATAAGCTTTCTTCACTACATGCTGTACCTGCATGCTTACTTTCAGTGTTAAAGAAGGAACTGCAGATGCTGGAGAATCGAGGGTTACACAAAAAGCTGGAGAAACTCAGCGGGTGCAGCAGCATCTAAGGAGCGAAGGAGATAGACGACGTTTCGGGTCGAGACCCTTCTTCAGACTGGTCAGGGATCAGGGAAACGAGAGATATAAACAGTGATGTGGAGAGATAAGGAACAATGAGTGAAAGATATGTAAAAAAGTATTGGTGATAAAGGAAGCAGGCCATTGTAAGCTGTTTGTGGTGTGAAAATGAGAAGCTAGTGTGACTGGGGGGGGGGGGGGGAGATGGAAAAGGAATGTCAGGGCCAGAGGGCTGAGGGAGAGGTGGGGGGGGGGGGGGGGAGGCAGTCTGGGTTAACAGAATTGAGAAAATTCAATGTTTAAGCCCAGAGGATGCAGACTCCCCAAGCGGAATATGAGGTGCTGTTCCTCCAACTTGCGGTGTTGATCACTCTGGCCGTGGAGGAGGCCCAGGACCGAGAGGTCGGATACGGAGTGGGAGGGGGAGTTGAAGTGCTTTCGAGAGGTCGGATACGGAGTGGGAGGGGGAGTTGAAGTACTCCGTATCCGACCTCTCGAAAGCACTTCAACTCCCCCTCCCACTCCGTATCCGACCTCTCGATCCTGGGCCTCCTCCACGGCCAGAGTGATCAACACCGCAAGTTGGAGGAACAGCACCTCATATTCCGCTTGGGGAGTCTGCATCCTCTGGGCTTAAACATTGAATTTTCTCAATTCTGTTAACCCAGACTGCCTCCCCCCCCCACCTCTCCCTCAGCCCTCTGGCCCTGACATTCCTTTTCCATCTCCCCCCCCCCCCCAGTCGCACTAGCTTCTCATTTGCACACCACAAACAGCTTACAATGGCCTGCTTCCTTTATCACCAATACTTTTTTGCATATCTTTCACTCATTGTTCCTTATCTCTCCACATCACTGTTTATATCTCTCGTTTCCCTGATCCCTGACCAGTCTGAAGAAGGGTCTCGACCCGAAACGTCGTCTATCTCCTTCGCTCCTTAGATGCTGCTGCACCCGCTGAGTTTCTCCAGCTTTTTGTGTAACCCCCTGCTTACTTTCAGTGACCGATGTTCAAGCACACCCAGGTCTCATTGCACCTCCCCTTTTCCTAAACTGACACCATTCAGATAATCACTAAATGCTGGAGTAACTCAGCGGGACAGGCAGCATCTCTGGAGAGAATGAGTGGGTGGTGTTTCGGGTTGAGACACATTTTAACCATTCAGATAATAATCTGCCTTTCTGTTCTTGCCACCAAAGTGAATAACCTCACATTTATCCACATTATACTACATCTGCCATGCATCTGCCCTCTCACCCAACCTATCCAAGACACCCTGCAGCCTCATGGTATCCTCCTCACAGTACACACTGCTACCCAGCTTCGTGTCATGCAAACTTCAAGATGTTACATTTAATTCCCTCATCTAAATCATCTAGTCACTAATCATCTAGCCATTCTGAACAGGACCCGTTAATTCCCACTCTTTGCTTCCTATCTGCCAACCAGTTCTCTATCCATGTCAATACTCTACCCTGAATACCATGTGCTGTAATTTTGCACACTAATCTATTGTGTGGGACCTTGTCAAAGGCTTTGTGTCAGTCCAGATACACCACATCCACTGACTCTCCCTTATCCATTCTACTTGTTACATCCTCAAAAAATTCCAAAAGATTAGTCAAGCTTGATTTCCCCTTCATAAATCCATGCTGACTTTGACCGATCCGTTCACTGCTTTCCATATGCGCTGCTATAAAGAGCCTGTCCCACTTGGGTGACCTAATCAGCAAATTCTGGCGAGTTTGCCCTCAACTTATACTCGCAGCATGGTCGACATGAGGTCATAGGAGGTCTTCGTAACTCTCCTTCATGCTCGAGATTGGTCTCCGCGTACTCAAGGCTTCAGCTAGGTCTCTGCGTTCTTTTAAAACGTTAAAAAATGCCCGCGAGTAAAAAAAGGTCACCAATGAAAAATTAGATACTTTTTTTACTCATAGGTTTAGTAGTAGTGGGTCATAGTAGGTCGGCATGTTAGTTGTAGGTAGTCAAGGGTAGTCGAAGGTAGTTGTAGATACCCTTCATCATAGTCGAAGGGAGGTCGAAGGAGATCGAAGGAGGTCATATTCACTCTCCATTATTCGGTGTCCAATTTTCCCTAAGTTAGTCGTAGCTAGTCGAAGCTAGTCTTCAACGAGGTCGAAGGAGGTCTTCAATATGACATTTTCTCAAACTCTTCTAAACTCGCCAATTAGGTCGCCCAAGTGGGACAGCCCCTCTACATCTTTAATAATTTACTCAAGCCATAATTGACATGGTATTCTGCCCCACTACTGGCTAACTGGTCAATAATTCAGTTTTCTCTCTCCCTCCTTCCTTAAAAAGTGGAGTTACATTAGCTACTCATCAGTCCACAGGAACTGATCTAGAGTCCATAGAACATTGGAAAATGATCACCAATGTATCCACGATTCCTAGGGCCACCTCCTTGAGTACTCTGGGATGCAGAGCATCAGGCACTGGGGAGTTATCTGCCTTCAGTCCCAACAGTTTACCTAACACCATTTCCTGACTAACGTGGATTCCCTTCAGTTCCTCCCTCCCACTAGATCCTCGGTCCCCGATTATTTTTGGGGGATTGTTTGTGTCTTCCTCAGTGAAGTCAGAACCAACTGTTCTGCAATTTCCTTGTTTCCCATTATAAATTCACCTGTCTTTGATTCTAAGGGACCTATATTCGTCTTCACTAATCTTTTCCTTTTTACATATCTAAGGAAACTTTTAAAGTCAGTTTTTATATTCGCTGCAAGCTTTCTCTCATGCTCTTTCCCCCCCCCACTCTTAATCAACCCATTTGTCCTCCTCTGTTGAATTCTAAATTCCTCCCAGTCCTCCAGTTTGCTGCTTCCAATTTATATGCCTCTTCCTTGGATTTAACACTATCCTTAATTTCCCTCATTTGCCACGCTTCCCTGTTTTATTTTGCGCAAGACAGGGATGAGCAATTTTTGGAGTGCATCCATGCAATCTTTAAATCTTTGCCATTGCATCACCACCGTCAAGCCTTTAAGTATACTTTGCCAGTCTATCCCAGCCAATTCCCGTCTCATACATTCAGTCTCCTTTCTTTAAGTTCAGGACCCTAGTCTCGGAATTAACCATGTCACCCTCCATCCTAATGCAGAATTCCATCATATTATTGTCAATGTTGCCCAAGTGCTTTGCACAACAAGATCGCTAACTAATCCTTCCTCATTACACAATACCCAGTCTAGGATGGCCTGCCCTCTACATATTGGCTTAAAAAACCATTCCATATACATTCCAGGGAATCCTCCTCCTTAGCGCTGTTACCAATTTGGTTAGCCGAATCTATATGTAGATTAGTCACTCATGATAACTGCTGTACTTTTGCTACACGCAAGCCTAATTTCCTGCTTGATGTTATTCCCAACCTCCCTACTCCCTAGGAGGCTGAGGAATGATCTTATAGAGGGCCGAGAGGGAGGAGGACTGGGCAAGGTGGGCATGAGACGAGGCGGCAAAGTCGGCACGGGGGGGGGCATACGGAGGAGCCGGAGGGGGACGAGGCTCGTTCACAAGCCGGAGGTGCTGACGAGACCTGCGGTAGATCGTGCCGTCGTGGTTGACCAGGTAGGAACGAGGGGAGCCAGCAGAACCGACAACAGTGGCGAGCCTGGAGTGGCCAGAGGCAGACCACATACGGACGACCTGGCCAGGAAAGAGAGGACGGAGGACACGGCAGGACTTGTCATGGGAGCGTTTCTGGATACGGTGTTTGTGGGCAATGCGCTTCCGGACCGTGGCAAGTTTAAGGATGGAGGGAGCAAGCGACTGCTGTGTCACAGGGATCGGAGGCCGCGTAACACGGGACATGAGGCGCTGAGCTGGGGAACCCAGGGCATGGTCGCGGGAGATGTTGCGGAGGTTCAGGAGGGCAAGGTAAATATCAGAGCGAGACAAGCGACAACGTTCCAGCAATCCTTTAGCACTGCGGACCGCGCGCTCAGCCAGGACGTTGCTCTGTGCGTACTCTGGGCTGCTGGTGTAGTGACGGAAATTCCAGCGATCAGCAAAAGCACGGAACTCAGCACTGGTGAATTGACTGCCGTTGTCCGACTGCAGGCTTGCCGGGGACCCAAAAGTAGCGAAGTGACGGCGCAGCTTCTCGATGACAGCAGATGAAGATAGAGAGTGAAGCTGGTCAACCTCAAACCAGTTGGAGTAGGAGTCGACAAGCACCAGAAAATGCTTGCCGCGCCATTCGAAAATGTCAGTCGCCAGCGCAGACCAGGGAAGGTCGGGAGCAGGCTGCTGCAAAAGGGGCTGCCGCTGCTGTTGCGGGACGAGGCTGTTGCAAGTAGGGCACGAGGAGACCCTGTCCCGGAAGAAACGAGCCATATCAGGCCAGTAGAACTGGCTCTGAGCGATGGAAAGAGTGGCTTCGGCCCCGGGATGGCCACGATGAGCAGTTTCAAAGTATTGGTCTCGAAGTGCTGCGGGCACTACCACCTTGTGCCCCTTCACAATCACACCGTCACGCAGCACCAGCTCGTCACGAACCAGGAAGTAGGGCACCGCTGCAGCCGGCAGGGACGAACGGCGGCCTGGCCAGCCCTGCTTGATAACCGCGGCTAGCTGTTGAAGCGAAGCGTCAGCTACCGTGTGCTTGACCAGAGACTTCATCTGATTAGAGGGCACAAAATTAACGTTGAGCACTATCAAATTGGACGCCTCGTAGGGGTGACGAGTGGTGGATGCGAGAGGCGCCCGAGACAGCGTGTCGGCAACAAACATGTCCTTGCCTTTTCAATAAACCACAGTGAAAGTGAATCGTTGTAGCTGAAGCATCATGCGCTGAAGCCGGGAAGAGGCCACGTGTATTGGCTTGTTGAGGATGGTAACCAGAAGTTGGTGGTCAGTCTCAATAGAAAAACAGGTGCCCAGAATATAGTCCTTGAACTTCGAGCAGGCAAAGACAACAGCCAGCAATTCTTTTTCGATTTGGGCATAGCGCTGTTCAGCGGGAGTCATCGTACGGGATGCGTATGACACGTGCAGTTGTACTCCGTCGTGGACCTGCAAACAGGCGGCCTCAAGGCCAAACTTAGACGCATCGCATGTGAGGATGATGGGGCGCTTGAGGTCGAAATACTTTAGCGTTGGGGTGCTGACCAAACTGGATTTGAGAATGTCTTCTTGAGAAAAGCCTTCTGGTGTTGCGGGAACCAGGCCCAGGCACTGTCCTTTTTCACCAGGTCTCTCAGAGGAGCGCTAAGCTCGCTTAGGTCAGGGATGAATTTCCCCAGGTAGTTGACCATGCCCAGGAAACGCTGGTGGCCCGGCACGTCAGCAGGTGCAGGCATCTCGGATATAGCGGCTGTCTTCTGCGGGTCGGGCTTCAGCCCCGATGCTGTGAAGACGTGTCCCACGTAGGTGACCTCTGGGACACGAAACCAGCATTTTTTTGGGTTGAGCTTTAGGTTGACTTCCCGAGCTCGTTCCAGAACCTGGCGGAGGTTATAGTCGTGCTACGTGACATCCTTCCCGTAGACTAGGGTGTCGTCGACAATAATAGCACACGGGAGCCCGGCAAACAGTTGTTCCATTGTCCTTTGGAACACCTCACTGGCAGAGTTGATCCCGAACGGCATGTGGAGAAAACAAAACCTCCCAAAGGGTGTGCTGAACGTTGTCAGGTATGAAGCCCGTTCATCAAGTGGTATCTGCCAGAACGAACTCTTGGCGTCGAGAACCGAAAACACGGCGGCTGGACCTTGGAGGGCACATTTGCTGTCCAGTAGAAAGAGAGGGGCCGAGAGGCCTTCAGTACCTTGCAGTGGAGAGTGGCCTTCCCCACAGGAACAAGCAAACCTCCCCCATAGGCACGAAGAACAGAGCGCTCAGTGGTAATGAGCTCATTATTCCTTATCTTCTTGAACAAGCTTGTTGACTTAACGTTTGCAGCGCCCCCCGTGTCGACTTTAGCAGAGAAGGTGGTGCTATTCACAGTGACTTGCACGGTCGGGTCTGTTATCAATGCAGGTGCACCTCGCAGCGAAAACACGCTCAGCTCGCTCTGGGAAGAGCTCGAATCGGACAGTGGGAGTTCGGCCTGCTGGTGATGGGGAACCAGACACCGTATCATCACGTGTCAGGTAGTTTGAGGGCTTCTGGTGTGGCAGCGCAGGTTTCCCACGGGAACGACATGCCGCCGAGAAATGGTTTTGCTTGTGGCAGAAGTTGCAAGTCTTGCCCAGCGCAGGGCAAACATTAAAACGATGCGACGCAAAGTTGCAATTCGGGCAGCGTTGACGGGGTCTGGACCCGGGAGCAGGGCTAACCCTCTGCCGCTGTGGAGCAGGGTTCTGGCAGCCGGCGAAACTGGCCGCGTGGACCTCATGGTCGGGCGGCGACACGGCGGAGGAGACAGCCTCCGCCAGGCGAGAGGCATGCAAAGCCTCGTTAAAAGTCAAATCAGGCTTGCGAAGGAGCTCAGATCGCAGCTTCTCGTCTCGGAGGCCATAGACCAAAACGTCCCGGGTCAAAGTCTCAGGGGTTGTAGCATCCAGGCTGCAGCGGTGAGTCAGGTGCCGCAACGCGGCGACAAAATTGTCGACAGATTCTCTAGGGTTCTGGCGGTGGCCGAAAAATTTGAAACGCTCCAGGATACAGTTAGTAGGAATGTCACATTTCAGTAAACTTTGCAAGTAGACATACTGGGTCCTGAGCATTCTCGTTGACTCCGTAGACAAACGACTCTGATCGTTCCAGGGCTTCGGGACCGGCCAGGTTCAGCAGGAGAGAGGCTTTAACCGCAGGGGCAACCGCAGGGTGAGCGATGGTAACGTAGTGCTCAAAATCACGTCTGAAAACGTTCCAGTGGTGAGCGATGTCATCATCAAAGATCAAGATGTCAGGTTTACGACAGGAAGAAGCCATCGTGACGCAGGGAGGGGGTACTGAGACTAAAGAAACAAAACCCGATAAACAGGAGACGCAGGATAAGAAACATCTGACGCCATGTAAAGAACATGCACGTACACAGAGAAATCTTTACTACTACTTTATTAATTAAACACACACATCACTGCCCTAGCTGTATGTGGTCTGTCACGATCACTAGAGAGAGAGCTAGGGGTGGGAAGGTCACAGTTATACTCGATTATGGGGGAGTGGTTAGCAAGGGCTACGTCACTACTGTTAAAGGTGTACACACATATTATCTACATATAGGTTTACGGTGAGAGAGGAAAATTTATTTGGTCCCAAGTGTCGTGGAGCGCCAATGTTGGAGTTCGGTCCAGTGGGGCCTGTTGACTTTAACATTGTGGAGCTGTGGTCTGTGGAGCTTCCAGCCGCGGGCGGGGCGCTGACTTTAACATCACAGAGGCCTGGAATCTTTTGCCGAGAATCGCCAGTGTTGGAGCTCCGTCCAGCTCGGCCTGTGGATTTCAGAAGCCACGGTCTCCGGTACGAAGCAGACGATTCGGAAACTCCAAGCTGCAGAGTGTGTTTCGATCCATTCCGACGCCGGAGTTTCGATCATCCCGGCGAGAGAGCCTGTACATCAGACCTTCCATTGTGGCGACTGCGGAGGGTGCTAGGCCCCGACCACGGATGAACAAAGAGTACATGACTGAACTTTATTGCCTTCCATCACAGTGAGAAACGTTGATTCCACTGTGGTAGCTGTCTATGTTAAATTCAATTGTGTATTGTGTTCTTTTTATTCATATGGCTGTATGGTAAATTCACTGTACCAACTGGTGCATGTGACAATAAATGTTAACTTGGACTTGAACTTGTATCTTGATTGGCATGAACAAGTTAGATCGATGGGCCAATTTACATGCTGTATGAGTCTATGACTCGATAAAAGAATGCAGGATATCTTGCAACTAACTGATAACTATGATAAACCACCACTCAATTATGATCTAAACACACAAGGGCCCACTCCACTGAGAACCAAAAAGTGAAGCAAACTCATTATTAATGACACTGAAGCAGTAAATAACTCCATGGCCCAGGACTGAAGAATTCCACTGCTATCACTCTGTTCTTAATGTATGGACCTTTCACACAGCTAACTATTTTTTCCAGCCTTACAGGCACTTGTGACGACAAGGAATCAAATAGCCCATAGCCAACTGAAAACAAGGCTTCTGAAACAGAGATTTCGTAATAATTTCTCAAGTGTTCAATTTTAATGAAGAGGAATACAAATGTACAACTTTAGCACCGCCCTCTGGACCTGGAGAACATGCCACGGCATCTCAGAGGCCCCTTTATCTCTGCTATAGAAACATAGAAAATAGGTGCAGGAGGAGGCCATTCGGCCCTTTGAGCCAGCACCACCATTCAATGTGAACATGACTGATCGTCCCCAATCAATAACCCGTGCCTGCCTTCTCCCCATATCCTTTAATTCCACTAGCCCCTAGAGCTCTATCTAACTCTCTCTTAAATCCATCCAGTGACTTGGCCTCCACCGCCATCTGTGAATCCACAAATTCACAACTCTCTGGGTGAAAAAGTTTTTTCTCACCTCAGTCTTAAATGCTTCGCCTTTATTCAAAGACTGTGGCCCCTGGTTCTGGACTCGCACAACATTGAGAACATTTTTCCTGCATCTAGCTTGTCCAGTCCTTTTATAAGTTTCTATAAGACCCCCCCCCCCCCCCCTCATCCAGTGAATACAAGCCTAGTATTTTCAATCTTTC
Source organism: Raja brachyura (assembly GCA_963514005.1). The sequence continues at coordinate 22,375,483 of OY740802.1, forward strand.
TTCATATGACAGTCCCGCCTTCCCAGATATCAAACTCAGGAACCTACGCTGCACTGCCTCAATCACAAGGATGTCCTTCCTCAAATTATGAGACCAAAATGGACCCAATACTCCAGATGTGGTCTCACCAGAGCCTGAGACAACTGCAGAAGAACCTCTTTACTCCTATACTGAAATCCACTTGTTATGAAGGCCAGCATTCCATTAGCTTTCTTCACTGCCTGCTGTACCTGCACGGCAACTTTGTGACGGGTGTACAAGGACGCCCAGGTCTCGCTGCACCTACCCCTTGCCTAACCTAACCCCATTGAGATAATAATGTGCCCCCCTTTTTTTTCCACCAAAGTGGATAACCTCACATTTATCTATATTATACTCATCTGCCACGCATTTGCCCATTCATTCAACCTGTCCAGGTCACCCTGCAACCTCCTAACATCCTCTTCGCAGTTCACACGGTCACCCAGATTTGTGTCATCCGCAAACTTGCTAGTATTGCACCTAATTCCCTCTTCCAAATAATATATATATATATATATATATATATATATATGGTAAACAGTTGCAGCCCCAACACCGAGCCTTGCGGCACTCCACTCGCCATTGCCTGCCATTCTGAAAAGGACTCATTCACTGCTACTCTTTGCTTCCAGTCTTCCAACCAATTTTCTATCCATGTCAACACCCTACCCCCAATACCATGTGATCCAATTTTAGTCACCAGTCTCCTGTGCGGGACCTTATCAAAGGCTTTCTGAAAGTCTAGATACATTACATCCACTGGCACCCCTTCATCCATTTTACTTGTCACATCCTCAAAAAAAATCCAGAAGTGGGAAAACGTTAACTATCCTCCAATCCACAGGAACTGATCCTGAATTGATCAAACATTGAAAAATAATCACCAATGCATCCACTATTTCTAGTGCCACCTCCCTGAGGACCCTGGGATGCAAACTATCAGGCCCACGGGATTTATCATCCTTCAGTCCCATTAGCCTACCCAATACTATTTCTCGTCTAATGAAAATTTCTTTCAGTTCCTCTGCCCCCTTAGATCCTCTGTCCTCCAGTACATCTGGGAGATTGGAGGGTTACACAAAAAGCTGGAGAAACTCAGCGGGTGCAGCAGCATCTAAGGAGCGAAGGAGATAGGCGACGCTTCGGGTCGAGACCCTTCTTCAGACAAAAGGGTCTGAAGAAGGGTCTCGACCCGAAGCGTCGCCTATCTCCTTCGCTCCTTAGATGCTGCTGCACCCGCTGAGTTTCTCCAGCTTTTTGTGTAACCCTCGATTCTCCAGCATCTGCAGTTCCTTCTTTAACATCTGGGAGATTGTTTGTGTCTTCCTTAGTGAAGATAGATCCGAAGTACCTGTTCAACTCTTCTGCCATTTCCTCGTTACCCATAATAATTTCACCCATGTCTGCCTTCAAGGGACCCAAATTTGGCTTTGCTACTCTTTTACCTTAACATATGTAAAGAAGCTTTTACGGTCCTTCCTTGTATTCCTGGCCAGCTTCCCTTCGTACTTCATATTTTCAGCCTGCATTGCCCGTTTTGTTTCCTTCTGTTGTCGTATGAAAGTTTCCCAATCCTCTGGCTTCTGGCTACTCTTTGCTGTGTTATACATCTTTTCTTTTATTTTATTCTATCCCTAACTACTCTTGTCAGCCACGGTTGCCTCCCCTTAGAATCTTTCTTCATTTTTGGAATTAAATGATCCTGCGTCTTCCGGATTATCCCAGAAATTCCAGCCATTGCTGTTCCACTGTCATTCCTGCTAGGATCCCTTTCCAGTCTACCTTGGCCAGTTCCTCTCTCATGGCTTCATAGTCCCCTTTGTTCAACTGCATCACTGACATTTCCGATTTAACCTTCTCCTATTGCAGATTAAAACTAATCATATTATGATCACTACTTCCAAGCCGTTCCTTTACCTCGAGTTCTCTTATCATATCTGGTTCATTGGACAACACTAAATCCAGAATTGCCTTCCCTCTAGTCGGCTCCATTACAAGCTGCTCTAAGAATCCATTTCAGAGGCACTCTACAAACCCTCTTTCTTGTGGTCCTGAACCAGCCTGATTTTCCCAGTCTACCTGCATATTGAAATCCCCCATCACCACAGTAGCATTATCTTTGTTACATGCCAGTTTTAACTCCTGCTGCAACTTACACCCTACATCCGGGCTACTATTTGGGGGTCTGTAGATAACACCAATTAGTGTCTTCTTGCCTTTACAATTCCTCAACTCATTCCACAGTGACTCTACCTCGTCAGTCCCTAGGTCTTCCCTCGCAAGGGACTGAATTGCTTCCCTCACCAGCAGAGCTACCCCCCCTTCCTCTGCCCACCTTGCCTGTCCTTTGTATAGGATGTATAACCCTGAATATCAAGTTCCCAGGCCCGATCCTCCTGCAGCCACCTCTCAGTAATCTCCACAATGTCATATCTACTATCTTCAGGAACAGAGGAACATCCAATTATTGTAACATATAAAGATATTATACAAAGACATGCATACTCACAATTATATCCATCAAGGTAAATAACGGTAAATAATCAAACCAAACATCAGGCCCTAGTTTTATTGAAACGCTATATAATCAGATGTTTCTAGTTGAATTTAATGCGTCGTTTTTTTTATTTTATCGTCTTGACAGCGACCCAAATTTCAAAGATCGGTGCCTTCAGCATTTCAGATTTGGCTATCAGTTTCTGTATCAAAAACTCGGGGAGACCGACTTTGCCTTGGACGTTTGTACCCGGGGCCTGGAATGCGATTGGTTGGGTGTAAATTTTTGGTTGACAGGTTTTGAAGTGGAAGACTACGAACGGTTGTTGCCCTATTGACGGTGAATTGAGGCGTTGCACATACGGTGTCTGTAAAAATGATGCCATTTTTTGTTTGTTCATCATCAACTTCGATTTTCATGGTTTGATTATCCAATATAGTGAAGGTCAGGGAATCGAATTCAACTCCCGGTGGAAGATCGAAGTCTTTGCAAAAACCGTGGAAATTAAAGCGGATTACCCCATTTTCATCCTCAAGCTTCTCCACATGTGCTCCTGAGACTGTCATCTTCCTATCCTCGATCTTCACCATCACTTTTTCTGGGGAAATCTTTCCCAAGTTTATAGAAACAGAGAATGGTTTGTTTCCATTAGTGTCGATCTCACCATTTTCATGGACGGATTTTGGAGCAGGAGAATCCATTCGCAATTTACACTGAATAATTTACGGAGTATAACATTTTGAAAACTGGTGAGCGTGCAATATCATATATGCATCCTGACGCTACTGATTGCATCCTCACGTTTAATGCGTTTGTGTTTACATCACGTTTATGATGAAAATGGCAGCATAAAATATAAATATAACTGGCTCTGAATCAAAATCTGTAGGCCGGAAGATTCACGTTTTAAAATAAGAAAGTATTTTTAAAATACACGGGCATAAAATCGACACAATGTAATCCTTTCAAATGTCGCTATTTTAAGAGAGATTTAACACTTCCGTTTCCATCCACGGACATTGCAATCAATTTATCGGTAAACATCGCCCACCTTACTCTTTACAGATATTTTTTAAATTCAGATTTGTATATATATATATATATATATATATATATATATATATATATATATATAGAAGTCCTAAACTGACATATGTGAAAAGGACATCGATGATATATCCCTAATACAAACGTTACGGGAATTGAATGAAATGAGTGATGATAAATCGAGATATGTTTGAAAGAGCATACGGATAGATAACATGTCAGTAAACGTAATTTTCTAACAATTCAGTTAGGCTTAGTTATCGTTCTTGTATGCTATTAATATTTGTAGTTATCCACACCTAAATATCTGGCATGATAGTGATTAACTAAAAGGTTGATTCTCCTTACCTCATTTCTTCTTCTTGTATTCTCACATTCAATTGCCCTATTTCTAATCTCCCTTTTCACATGTTTAGGGTCACCAGCAAATCCATTAATGAATATCCTTGAATCCAACTGTACAAGTGTCCTCAGAATACTTGCATAGCTTTGTATTTTGCAGCCTGGAAGCCAAATAGTCAATTTAAGGGAAGAAGCCAACAGTTGGACAATCCTAGAAATATGATCAAATTAAATCAAGATTGCTGGCTGGGCTAAGGTCAGGAATAAAATTTAAATTAACCGCACCTTTAGAGATTTTTACAACAAAATCAAGGAAAGGTAATTGGCTCATGGTTTTAATAAATTGCAAAATACAACAAATTGTGGAAATCTGAAATAACAGAAGATCTGGAAATACTCAAATCAGACAGCATAAGTGAAAACGAAACAGAGTAAATTATTTCACGTTAGTGACCTTCCAAGTCAAGAGTCAAGAAAGTTTTATTGTCGTGTGTCCCAGTTAGGACAATGGAATTCTTGCTTGCTGCAGCACAACAGAATGCGTTAACATAATATAGAACAGGAGATAAAAGTTCAGTGTGTCTATAAACCATAGATCATATATCTACACAATAAATAAACAGATAAAGTGCAATAGACAGTTATTGTTCAGCGCCTGTTTGATGTTGTGTTCAATAGCCTTATGGCTGTGGGGAAGAATATCCACAAAAGTTAAGTTACAGGTTGAATTAGTAGTAAGGAAGGCAAATGCAATGTTAGCATTAATTTCAAGAGGACTGGGGTATAAAACCAGGGATGTGATGCTGAGGTTTTATAGGATGACATTTGGAGTATTGTGAGCAGTTTCAGTCATATATCTGAGGAAGGATATACTGGCATTGGTGAAGGTCCAGAGGAGGCTTACAAGATGATCTTGGGGATGATTAGGTTAATCAATGATGAGCTTTTGATGGCTCTGGGCCTGTACTTGCCGGAGTCTGGAAGGATGAGGAGGGATTTGATTGAAAATTACAAAATAATGAAAGGCCTAAAGAGAGTGAATGTGGAGATGATGTTTCCACTGTGGGAGAGTATAGGACCAGAGGACACAGCCTCAGAATAAAAGGATGTACCTTCAGAAAGGAGATGAGGATGAATTTCCTAAGCCAGACGTGGCAATTCATTGGCACAGTCTGCAGTGGAGGTAAAGTCTTCAGGCATTTTTAAATCGGAGATGATAGGTTCTTGTTTAATATGGGAGTCAAAGGTTATGGTGAGAAGGCAGGAGAATGGCGTTGAGAGGGATAGATCAGCTATGATTGAATGGTGGAGCAGACTCAATGCGCAAAATGGCCTAATTCTGCACCTATGTCTTTTGAACAAACACAAAAACAATTGGCTGTTTAACAAAGTGTTTAAGGTAGTACTTTCACATCATAGTTCAGTTAATAAAGAAAATATTCATCTGAAATCTCGTCATTTTGATTCATAATTTTCTGCCATCTATCTTCCATCATCATGAATTCGATATTCACTTAACACCAAAATGTATACAACCTCAATTTTGAACGAGTATAAACGGAATCTTAATATCCCATTCTTGATATTTATTTTAAAAAATGAATTATCGACAGGATCACGCGTATGTTTAACACAAATACCGCATCTAATTTATATTTATAATTTACTTTAATTAACGTTGATTTTGGCAAATATTTAAACTTCGTTTGCATCGTCTCCAGCGCATATTCAAAAATTGCAAAGGACATTTTTTTATTTTAATAAATAATTATTAAAGATAAAAAAAGTAACAAAACAAAAACTTTATGCCCTTTCATCACAAAGATGCTTTCAGACGTGTGTCATCTCGCATATATGGCGTAGGCAGATGCATTTATTGTTTCATTCAATACAATTTCAGAAAGCTATGAACCAGTAAATTATGCAAAGTGAATCTGCAACCGGTCCCTCGGGATCCGCCTTCCAAACCACCAATGAAACTCATAAAACAACTAAATCGGAAGATAAAGAGGGATTGCAGGAAAGCGAAAATGAAAACTCCGACCGAGATGGGGCAACGTCGAATAAATTTTCAATTTCTATTGACGTTGGCGATGTTTCTCCCGAAGAAGTGACCGTGAAAGTCAAGAAAGGAATGTTATCAATTTCTGGTCAACACATGGAGAATAAAGGTAAGGGTTTCAGTTTTCACGGTTTCACCGAGGAATATACCATCCCTCCGACCATAGATTCTAAGACTTTGGTTGCTACTATCTTAGACGGCAAAACGATGAAAATCGAAGGATATCACCGTGCAATCCCAACAGATAACAGTTGTCAAATAAATTCGAGTGAGGGTGTCGCAGATTCAAAGAAGACGCAACAATCTAGGAAGCGTAGTTTCCCGATATCCGAGCGCAGCTCGTTCAACAGTTGCCATGATGTTACTACTTTCCCAAGTCCCGGCTCTAGGAAAAGCTGCGCCTGTGCTCGCAATTGTGCAAAAGACAAATGTTGCAGTTCGACTAACTGCCGCAGCCAGGGTTTTCCAGTCCAATGCAGCTCCAAAACACACTGCAACGTGACCAAACCAAGCTCGGATGAATACACAGATGGCCCGACACCGTCTAAAAAGCGAAAAACTGGCAAGATGCCACTTCCCACGTCGTGCGGATCTACGACAGCCGGTGTCAAATCAAAAACGAACAGATCGCTCACTCCCAAGCCGCACGTCAATAGATCCACGCCACCCCCTGCTCGGGCAAAGCATTCAGTTGTGTCACCAACACCAATCGATAGATCAGGCGAAATATCCTTCATGCCAATCTCCTGGTCTTCATGGGCAAAAAGTGATTTTGAGCCATTTACACCTACCTCAGCAAGCGATATCAGTAAGTCATCCCCTCCTCAATGATACCGATACCATCTCAAAAAAAAATCCCCATTAAAAATACGCACCGATAGCCCAGCATCTCCACGCAACATCATATCCCTGCGGCCAAAAATGAAGTATTTTCCTTGCTGCTAATCCCGCCAGGAAAATGTTTTTCTTATGACATTCAAAAACTTTAACCTGCGTACTGGATGATATCAAAGCGGCAATGCAACATGCATTAGATATACTATTCCTGACGATGGTTTGGGTGTAAAGAACATAGCAGATTCTACGGTCTCCGAGTTGAGAATGCAAACAAAAATCTTTGCCTTTATTTTGACCACGGAGTACCGACTTGCAACCAATTGTTGCAAGTGTTGCAACCAATTGAGTACCAATTGAATAAAACCCAGGTGACACTCAGTTGTATTGTCTAATTTCGATCTTAACCTCAAGATAGGGCTGATCTGTTATTTATTTTGGGGGAAAGTTCTTTGCATTGAAGCAGTTTTGCTAGAGTTAAGGGTGAGTTTACCGTGCCCATTATTGCTGATGTGTAAAATAAAATCCCGGCAATTTATGGTGGAAGAGATTTGACGTGCGTCTCAGTTCACCACAAATTGCTGGACAGTGCCCGTTGTTCTACATCTGATTTTGTAAATGCCGAAAGAAATTGTGACCCAAGTACTAGTTTCCCCATTGATATGCCAAGAATAGTTGGATTTGTACATGCGTATCTCATTGCGCCACTTTAGGATTGGAAGTGCACGTGACGATAGATCTATTAAGATTTATTGTTCTGCCCCATTGGAAAGCACAACAGGCATAAAGTAGCAATGTTACAAACTTTTGAGATTTTAAAAATCAAGTCTGCAATTTATCCCATCAGATAAAGCATAAAAAGAAGTTTAATTTGACACCTAATTCACTTTCATATCTTCAGTATTAAGAAAGTTATGACCATTTTCATACTCGGAAATTAGCATCTTGTTCCCCATTGCCTTTCAATTGACTTAACTCAAAAGCTGTAATCTAGAACCCTTAAAAGCCCATAACTTTCTTAAAAATTAAGAGAACTCAATGAAATTTTCAGTTATTATAGATTGAAGCATTCTGAAACAAATATGAAACGATCTTACTTGGATGACCTGAAATTAAAGCATATAATTAGTTAACTAATTGTAGCTAATTACAAAATTCAATGAGTAGATCTAAACATCTATCCATGCCTTAAGAAAAGATAAACTTTTTTTAAATTGCCTAAGTGTCCAAATAACATTCACACAATAATCCACAATATAACATATTTTTAAAATCTAGTTTTCATGAATTTCTGGGCCAAATGGAAGGAATTTAGTGTTTAATGCCTGTAAATTAATGGCCATTTAAATCAACTAGCGAGTGGGTTTTGGTGGAATGCGGTGGATTGGAACGTTGCGGTTTCCAGTGAAGTCGGGTGGAAAAATACAGCCGGTTCATACATATTTTTTGGACCCCATTTCGCAACATGAAAATATTATTAAAGCCTCCATAAAAAACAACTTTTAATATAAAAATAAACTGTGTACCTTTTTTTCTCCCCTACGCAAAATCCTTCCCGTTGTCGGCGCTCACGGCTTTTGAAGGTGATTTTTAAATTACTCTAGATAACAAATAATCTAGCGTAATTTAAAAATCCCTTCATTAATGAAATGTCGGAGCGATTTTTCTTCCGCAACAAAATCGCCCGACATGGATCAATTTGCCCAGTCTGTAGAAAAACGGCACTTTAAGCCCTCCCCCCTCTGAAAGGCGCCAAAGTCACGCACACGGGGAGCGGCAGATCTGCGGCGCTGCTCAAGGTAAGTTTTGTACTATACTTACATAAAGGAACGTGTTGTGAGTATACGCATCGGAATCAAATTTTGTCATTTTTTTAAATTTAGGCTGTGAACCGAGCATCAAAAATGTGTTGAGAAATCAACTTTCGTGACCCATGAAATTTTGCACAGATTTAGATAAAATATAATTGAGAAGGAAGTCAAAACTCGTTGGTGTCAAAAGTTGCGCAATAATTAATTAAACTAATTAGAAAATGAGATCGAAAAAATAAGTGCCATCTAGTGTCCAAGGCCCATATTACACCATGGGGAGCCTATTCCGGGTTGCAGTCTTTTTAAACCATATTATTATACTATACATATATATGTATGTATGATGATATATATGACTGTAATCATATAATTATGTATAATTATATTATATAAAAATAATATAATAGTGAGTGTGTTTTTTGAATTAGACTGCTGCAGAGGTCCGGCTCCTGAACCAGCCTAATTAATGAGGGCTGTTCCTGTGGGTTCCCCCATTTACCGAGCCCCACTGACTGCCAGTGCGCAGAGTGGGGGTCATGGCCATATTGGCACTGGGGCAGTGCAAGGCTGACAGGAAAATGCCTAACCCTAACCCGCCCCCCCTTCCAGAACTGCCCATGGCTGGAGCTGGAGCCGCTTTGGGACCGGCTGTGGGCTCCTTACATGTGGCCCCGCAGCGCATCCACCTCAGCCAGCCAGCCAGCCCTTCTGGATCATCGTGGTGATGATGGTGGGGAACAGCACTGCCCTGCATGCCGCCCGGGCCGCCTTCAGCACCCCCATAATGACGGCTCCATTAGTCCGCCCGATCGCTGCACCATCAGCCTACCGCCAGCCTGACCGACCGCTCGCAGCACCCACCGACCGTCCGACCACTCACACCACCCACCAGAGGCCTGGCCCAACTCTCACCACCCACCAGAGGCCTGGCCCGACCGACCGCTCTCAGCACCCACCGGAGGCCTGGCCCAAATCTCACCACCCACCGGTGGCCCGCCAGGTCTTCCACAGCATCCATCAGCCTATCAACAAGCCCAGCCAACAGACTGACCGATTGAATGACTGACTGACTGACTGGCCCTAATCCTAACCTAACTCTACATTTGTTATTTATCACTTTTATTTAACAGTTCACATCATAACTTTATAAAGATAAATCAATTGGAAAACAAAGTGATCAGCAAGGTGAGCATTAACTTTATTCCTTCGAAACCTTGCTATTGTTTTGATATAACTAGGAGGCAGCCATGATCCCAGGTTGCCGAGCGACCATAAAACAAAGCGCAGATTGGTCAATTTGCGTCCGACCTCAATGTCAAACGTGCATTGATTGGAAAATTAGTACTCGGAAAATTTGAAGTTTTTCTCATATTTTTAAAAAATGTGCGGGTTTTGGTCTTGATGAGTTTCAGGTATGATTTATATAATATTTTTACACAATATATTAAAAATTCAGGTTGTTCCGTGAGTTGGGTCATGAACTTGAACTTGACACCAAATATAATTAAAAATGAAAATGCATATTTAGTCATTATTTCAAGGGTAGATTACATCGAAATATATAAAAATAGGTGCATGATTAGGCCATTCGGCCCTTCGAGGCAGCATAGCCATTCAATATGATCTTGGCTGATTATCTAAAATCAGTATCCCTTCCTGCTTTTTCACCATATCCCTTGATTCATTTAGCCCTAAGAGCTAAATCTAACTCTCTCTTGAAATGGAATGAAGATTGAATTACAACATTAAAGAACTTTAGTGAAAGCCTCTTCCGGATACTGACCAGGGAAAATATACCCTGGGAAAATATTCATGGAAACGATAAGGGTGAAAGCAGATGAAATTTACTGAATAATACTGGTGCCAAAAGAGTTAAACAACAAGGATATTTGTATGAACTAAGATCTAATATAAAAGATTAAGAGGTAATAGGATTAAGCTGCTTATAATGAGTAAATAATGTATTAGGGTAAATTGAGAGAAATCTGCTGTCTTAAGGGGCTGTCCCACTTTGACGACTTAATCCATGTGTTTAGAAGACCCTAGACGAGTTGAAAAAAATGTTAAGGCCGTGTTGACTAGCTGAAGTAAAAGACCTCCTATGACTATGTCTACGGCCCCCCTTGACCTCAGTCTTTCACACCTAAGACCAAGTATGACTAGCTATGAGTGGACACAATCACATGATAAAATGATGTCACGTTTGCTTTTTTTTCTCTGGTCAGTTACCGACCTACGACTTCCTACGACTATCTATGACTACCTACGACTATCTACAACTACCTACGACTACCGTCACGGCCTACTACGACGTACCTATGACCTACCTACGAGTAAAAAGTATCGATTTTTTTCATGACGACTTTTTTTACTTGTGAACATTTTTTATCAGGCTGGAAAAAACGTTGCGATTTACTTGAGGCCACGAGTACGCAGAGACCACTCAGGAGCATAAAGAAGAGTGACCTACGACCTCGTGGCAACCGTGCTGCGACTATGAGTCAAGGGCAAACTCGCCAGAGGTTGCCAATTAGGTTGTGAAAGTGGGACAGGGGCTTAAGTCTCAGTCTCCAGTAATTTGCAACATCTCATTTTAATCTCATATTTCAGGACTTGTAATTAATTCATCATTGGCAGAGTTCCAACATCTTTTATCTTGCAACTTCTTGAAAAAAAATGTTGTGACGTTTCTATACATTACAAATTATTTTTTACGATCGTTTTTAGGTTATTGCAAACATTCTAAATTATTCTCAATATGATTAGGAACTCTCTATGCTAAGTTCCTGCTGCTACATTTCAACATATACAGGTCCACTACTGATTTTCCGGCATCAATTTTTCTTGGTTCCGCAGCCTTTCTAGACTATCAGTTTTGCCGGAGCAACAGAGGTCATGGCCTCCAAGAAGAGTACAATGGTATAGGAATGGTCTGCCTAGTCCACCGAGGGGCTGAGATACCAGCCCGCAAAGTTGGCCTCGGAAGTAGGTGATGGGAACAGATCTGCCAGCTCCAGCCAGGCCAGAGTTCCAGAACCCTGATCGGAGAGGGCAAATGCGACCTGCCAATCGCAGCAGAAGTCCCTATTAGGTCCAGATCGGCCGCCTTACTAGACGTAGATGTCACATTTTTGGAGGGACTTACGGGAAGGGGAAGGGGGGGGGAGGGGTTCAGGTTTGCTCTCATGATTTTATGGAGATTAAAGGAGGCACCAGACCATCAGTTGCTAGCAAATCAGTGGTGCACCTGTCTGGAATTTTTAAATATACAATATCGAAATGATGCCATCAATATTGCTGCTAATTTGCTAGTATAAAGAGGGGTAAAAATCCAATTCATAGTACTGCAAGAAGTGTTACTCTGGCAATTCCCGAGCCATTATTTTACAAACTAGCAAACTAAGTATACAATATGAAGACAAATGTTTGCAACAGGATTACTCAAATTCATGTGAATATTAATCTTTTAAGGAAGCATTGTAGATTGGTTCAACACTACAAATTCCGATTTGTTTACGAAGCATGTTACTGAGTTGTGCGCTAGAAAAACAAAACAATGTATTATCATTAAAGAATGCTGAAGGGCTGAAATTAAATCCCATATTATTATAATATGCATGTTGGGTTAAAAATAAAAACAGAAAGTGCTGTAAATACTTAAGAGAAACAGTTACTGTTTCAGATGAAGACCCTTTGTCGGAACTGAGTTGGAGAGAAATTAAACTATAGGAAGTGGGTGGGGGGAAGGGGGAGGGGGGAAGGGGGTCACAGTCATAATCACACAGCACGTTAACAGGCCCTTTGGCCCAACTTGTCCATGCCAACCAAGATGCCCCATCTATGCTAATCCTATTTGCCCTATGTTTGGCCCATAACTCTCTCAACCTTTCCAAATGTGTTTTAAATGTTGTTACTGTACCTGCCTCAACTACTTCCTCTGGCATATACCCACTGAAAAAGTTACCCCTCCTGTTCATGTTAAATCTTTCCCCTTTCATCTTCAACCTATACTTTTTAAGTTTCTGATTTCCTTAATCTGGGGAAAGAAATGTGGATTTGTCCTCTATTCCCCTCATGATTATGTATACCACCGTAAGATCACCCTTCAGACTCCTGCATTCAAAGGAATAAAGTTGTAGCTTGCCAAACTTTACCAGAAGCTCAGGCCCTCGAGTTTTGGCAATATCCTTGTAAATCTTTTATACACCATTTCGGCTTAATTCTTTCCTATAGCTGGGTGACCAAAACTGAACACTGTACTCAAAGTGCAGCCTCTCCAATGTTTTGTGCAACTGTAACATAATGTCCCAATATTGGTCCTCAATTCTCTGACTGATGAAAGCCAGTGAGCCAAAAGACGTCTTCACTACCCTACCCACCTGGATGCTGCTTTCAGGAAACAATGTACTTATTCTGTTCTACAACACATTCATGTTCTATATCATTCTGTTCTACAACACATTCATGGGCCTTATCGTTCAAAATGAAGTTCTTGCCCTGGTTCAACTTCCAAAAATACAACAGCTCACACTTATCTGAATTAAACTCCATGAGCCATTCTTCATTTCACTTCCCCAGCAAATTAAGATCCAGCTGTAATTCTTAAAACCATCTTCACTGTCTTCGAAATCACCTATTTTTGTGTCATCTGCAAAATTACTAATCATGCCGCACATTCAAATCCAAATAGTTGATATAGATGACAAATAGCAATGGCCAGCCCTAATATCGACAGTCTGAAAAAGCAACCTTCAATCACTACCTTCTGCTTTCGACCATGAAGCCAATTCTCTATCCATTTACAGACTGAATTACATGTGATATAACCTTGCAGAGGAGTCTATCATAATTACCCTTATCAAGGGCCTTACTGGACCATATAGACTATGTCCATATTCATAAGACACCATCGTTCCCGATGTTGGGGGAGTCCAGAACAAGGGGTCACAGTCTAAGGATAAGGGGGAATTCCTTTAGGACCGAAATGAGGAAAATGAGGAAAACATTCTTTACACAGAGAGTGGTGAGTCTCTGGAATTCTCTGCCACAGAAGGTAGTTGAGGCCAGTTCATTGGCTATATTTAAGAGGGCGTTAGATGTGGCACTTGTGGCTAAAGGGATCAGGGGGTATGGAGAGAAGGCAGGTACGGGATACTGAGTTGGATGATCAGCCATGATCACATTGAATGGCGGTGCAGGCTCGAAGGGCCGAATGGCTTACTCCTGCACCTATTTTCTATGTATGTTTCTATGTTTCTATCACCCAAGTCCAAAATCATGCTAACTGGCCCGACACAAACCATCTTTCATAAGATGAGAATCCGCTTTTCGCATGTCTAAGGTTTCTGCACCTGTCATGTTACTCAGAAGTCAGGTAGCGTAAAAGTGAAACATTTATGAAAACCCTCACTGTGGCTGTAATACAAATATCTGGTAAATGTTTTTTTAGGAGCATATTCTTTTAGATGTACATTATTTCAGCCTTCAGTGAAAGTTCCTGTCCCCTGAAAACAAGTCGTATATTGGTAGCCACTCATAATTTGGTTATATGCAGTTCTGGTCTGCACTGTCAGGAAAATAATATTGTTTGCATAGAAAAAGCCGTAGAAATTAATTAAAAGTAAGTTACAAAGTTTGGAGACTAATAAAATTCAATAGGTACAAATTATCCAATTGTTTGGAACACTTTTGCTATATATTTAGTGTGGCAGCACTTGCAGAGTTACAAAATCATAGAGATATACAACAAGGAAACAGATCCTTTAGCCCACTGAGTCAGTGACAACCATCAAGCATACATTTACATTAATCCTACATTAATCCTGGCAAGCATTAAAACCTGGCGAGTGATAGGTAAGATAGAGTTGAGAGGACAGACACAAAATACTGGAGTAACTCAGCGGGTGGAGAGAAGGAAATGGTGCGTTTCGGGTCGAGACCCTTCTTCAGACTGATGTCAGGGGAGGGAGCAGGACAACGATAGAAGGTTGGCGTAGAGAGTAAGACTAGTGGGAGAACTAGGAAAGGGAAGGCGATGGAGAGAGAAAGCAAGGGCTATCTGAAGTTAGAGAAGTCAATGTTCATATAGCTGGGGTGTAAACTACCCAAGGTGCTGTTCCTGCAATTTGCGCTGAGTCTCACTCTGACAATGGAGGAGGCCCAGGACAGAAAGGTCACATTGGGAATGGGAGGGGGAGTTGAAGAGTTCAGCCACCTAGAGATCAGGTAGGTTAAGATGGACTGAGCAGAGGTGTTCAGTGAAATGATCGCCAAGCCTGCGCTTGGTCTCGCCGATGTAAAGAAGTTGACACCTGGAACAGCGGATACAGTAGATGAGGTTGGAGGAGGTGCAAGTGAACCTCTGCCTCACCTGGAAAGACTGTTTGGGTCCTTGGATGGAGTCGAGGGGGAGGTGTTGAATATCCTGCAGTTGCAGGGGAAAGTACCAGGGGAGTGGGTGGTTTAGGTGGGAAGGGACGAGTTGACCGGGGAGTTTCGGAGGGAACAGTCTCTGCGGAAGGCAGAAAGGGGTGGAGATGGGAAGATGTGGCGAGTAGTGGGATCCCGTTGGAGGTGGAGAAAATGTTGGGGGATTATATGCTGTATGCGGCGACTGATGGGGTGAAAGGTAAGGACAAGGGGGACTGTCCTTGTTACGAATGGGGGGAGGGGGAGTAGGAGCGGAGTTGCGGGATATCGAAGAGCCCTAGTGAGAGCCTCATCTATAATGGAAGTGGAAAACTCCCGTTTCCTAAAGAATGAGGACACATCCGATGCCCTAGTATGGAATACCTCACCCTGGTCGCAGGTGCGGTGTAGACGGAGGAATTAGGCATAGGTGAGTCTTTGTAGAAAGCAGGATGGGACGAAGTGTAGTCAAGATAGCTATGGGAGACAGTAGGTTTGTAGTAGATGTCGGTCAATAGTCTGTTTCCTGTGATGGAGACAGTGAGATCTAGAAACGGTAGGGAGATGTCGGATATGGTCCAAGTGAATTTGAGTGCCGGATGTTCGAGGGGGGAGGTACAAGAGAAATTAGTGGTGAAGTTGATGAAGTCAGTGAATTCTGCATAGGTGCAGGAGGTAGCACCAAAGCAGCTGTCAATGTAACGGAGTAGAGTTCGGGGATAGGCCCAGTATACGCCTGGAACTGGGATTGTTCGACGTACCCAACAACAAGGCAGGCATAGATAGGGCCCATGCGATTGCCCATAGCTATGCCTTGGATTTGGAGGAAGTGGGAGGAGTCAAAGGAGAAGTTGTTGAGGGTAAGGACCAGCTCTGCTAGGCGGAGGAGAGTATTGCTAGACGAAAATTGGCTGGTTCTGTGGGCGAGGAAGAAACAGAGGGCTTTAAGACCCTCCTGGTGGGGGGTGGAGGTGTAGAGTGACTGGACATCCATAGCAAAGATGAGGGAGTGGGGGGCCTGGAAAACGGAAGTTATTGAGGAGACGAAGAGCGTGTGGGGTGTTGTGGACATCGGTAGGGAGGGATTGGACCAGGGAGGATAAGATGGAGTTGAGGTATATGGAAATTAATTTGGTGGGACATGAACAAGCAGAAACAATGGGTCTGCCAGGACAGTTTGTGGATTTTGGGGAGAAGATAAAATCGGGCTGTGCGGAGCTAGGGAATGATAAGGTTGAAGCTTTAGGGCGCAGACAGCCAGAAGTGATGAAATCAGTAATGATGCTTGAGATTAAGGCCTGGTGCACGTCTGTGGGGTCATGGTCCTAGGATAAGTAGGAGGAGGTGTCTGAGAGTTGTCGCCTGGCCTCAGTCCGGGGGAGGTGAGAGGGGTTGATAGACAATGTGAACCTAACAGAATGAACATTGAATTATCCAATTTTTATGTCAGAAAGAAGCAAGAGTGGACGTTGGACTGCTGGAAAATGATGCAGAAGGGGGATAATGGGGCAGCACGGTGGTGTGGCAATAGAATTGCTGCATTACAGCGCTTACAGCACCAGAGACCCAGGTTGGATCCCGACTATGGGTGCTGTCCTTACGGAGTTTGTACGTTTTCCCCATGACATACGTGGGTTTTCTCCGAGATATTCGGTTTCCTCCCACACTATAAAGACATATAAGTTTGTAGGTTAATTGGCTTGGTATAAGTGTAAATTGTCCCTAGTGTCCCTATTGTGCGGGGATCGCTGGTCAGCGCGGACTCGGTGGGCCGAAGGGCCTATTTCCGCGTTGTATCTCTAGACTAAATTAAGTGATAATGGGGAATAACGAAATGGCAGAGGAGTTGAATTACTTTTTTGCAACAGTCTTCACAGTTGGAGGCACCAGCAATGCCTTCGGGCATTTTTCGGGCTTTTGGGCCCCAGCTATGCCTGCTTCTTTGTCGAGTACGTCAAACAATCCTTGGTCGAGGCGTACCAGGACCCAATCCCCGACCTCTACCTCCACTACATCGACGATTGCTTTGGTGGTACCTCCTGCACCCACACACAACTGACTGACTTCATCCGCTTCACCACTAATTTCCATCCGGCACTCATATACACCTGGACCATTTCCGACACTTCCCTACCATTTCTTCGCCTCACTATCTCCATCGCAGGCGATAGACATCCACTATGAACCCACTGACTCTCATGGCTACCTAGACTACTCTTGTTCCCATCCTGCTTCCTGTAAAGACACCATCCCCTACTCCCAATTCCTCCTTCTTTGCCGCATCTGCTCCCAGGATGAGGTGTTCCACACCAGGGCATCGGAAATGTCCTCATTCTTCAGGGAGCGGGGGTTCCCCTCCCGTACTATAGATGACGCTCGCACCAGGGTCTCTTCCATAACCCGTAACACTGTTCTCTCTCCCCATCCCCCCCACTCGTAACAAGGGCAGAGTGCCCCTAGTCCTCACCTTTCACCTCACTAGCCGTCACATACAACATACAATAGTCCTCCAACGTGACCCAACCGCTTGCAACATCTTCTCATCTCCCCTCCGTCTGCTTTCCGCAAAGACCGCTCCCTCCGTAATTCCCTTGTCAATTCTTCCCTTCCCTCCCGCACCACCCCCTCCCCGGGCACTTTTCCTTGCAACCACAAGAGATGCTACACTTGTCGCTTTACCTCCCCCCTCGACTCCATTCAAGGACCCAAGCAGTCGTTCCAGATGTGATAGAGGTTCACCTGCATCTCCTCCAATCTCATTTAATGCATCCGCTGCTCTAGATGTCAGCTGATTTACATTGGTGAGACCAAGCATAGGCTTGCCGATCGTTTAACCAAACACCTCAGCTCGGTCCGCATTAACCAACCTGACCTTCCGGTGGTTCAGCACTTCAACCCCCCCTCCCATTCTGAATCTGACCTCTCTGTCCTTGGCCTCCTCCATGGCCAAAGTGAGCACTACCGTAAATTGGAGGAGCAACACCTCGTATTCCGCTTGGGCAGTCTGCACCCTAGCAGCATAAACATTGAATTCTCCAATTTCCAGTAGCCCTTGCTCTCTCCTCCCCTTCTCAGCTCTCCCTCAGCCCTTGGGCTCCTCCTCTTCCTTTTTCCTTTCTTTTCCCCCCTCCACCCTCCATCAGTCTGAAGAAGGGTTTTGGCCCGAAATGTTGCCTATTTCCTTCGCTCCATAGATGCTGCTGCACCACTGAGTTTCTCCAGCACTTTTGTCTACCTTCGATTTTCCAGCATCTGCAGTTCCTTTTTACGCACCAGCAATGTGCCTGAAATTCAAGGGAATCAGACGGCTGGAAGTAGTGGAGTGGTTATTACCAAGGAGAAGGTGCTTGGGAATCTGAGAGGGCTGAAGTTGGATAAGTCACCTGGACCCGATGGGCTGCACCCTCGGGTTCTGAAAGAGGTGGCTTAAGAGATTGTGGAACCATTAATGTGATATTTCAAGAATCACTAGAGTCAGGAGTGGTTCCCAAATGTTTGAAAAATTGCCAATATTACCCCACTGTACAAGAAGGGAGCAAAGCAGAATGGTGGGAACTATAGGCTGGTTTGTCTGACTTCAGTGATTAGTAAGATGTTAGAGTCCATTATAAAGGATAAGGTTATGCAATACTTGGAAGTTGATGATAAAATGGACCAAAGTCAGCATGGTTTTGTGAAGGGGAGATCTTGCCTGACGAATCAGCTGGAATTCTTTGAAGTAAATAGTAGGACAAAGGAGAGTCAGTGAACGTTGTTTACCCAAGATTTTCAGAAAGTCTTTGATAAGGTCCCACATGTGAGGCTGCTTAGGAAGATAAGAGTCCATGGTATCAAAGGGCAGGTACTAGCATGGACAGCCGGTTGGCTGGATGGCAGAAGGCAAAGAGTGGCAATAAAGGGGGCTTTTTCTGGTTGGCTGTCACTGACTAGCGGAGTTCCGCAGGGGTCAGTGCTGGTGTCGCTACTCTTCTCTTCATAAGAATGATTTGGATGTAGGGATTAAAGGCTTTGTGGGCAAGTTTGCGGATGATACGAAAATAGGTGCAAATACGAAAATAGATACAAAAAAAGCACGGACTTCGCAGTGGCAAATGGAATATAATGTGGCAGTGTGGAGTCCTACATTTTGGTAATAGGAATAAAGGTGTACATTATTTTCTAAATGGGGAGAGAATCCAGAAATTAGAGATGCAGTGAAACTTGGGTGTGCTGATGCAGGATTCCCAAAAGGTTAATCTGCAATTCTACGCAGTAGTAAAGAAGACAAATGCAATGCTAGCATTTATTTCAAGAGGGCTAGAATACCAACAGCGGGATGTAATGCTGGGGCTTTATAAGGTGGTAGTCGGGCAGAATTTGGAGTATTGTGAGCAGTTTTGGGCACCATATCCGAGGAAGGATGTGCTGGCCCTGGAGAGGGTCCAGAGGTTTACAAGAACTATCTCAGGAATGATTGGGTTAACATATGATGAGCACTGGGCATGTACTCGCTGAAATGTAGAATGAGGGGAGACCTCATTGAAATGTACCAAATGGTGAAAAGCTTGGATAGATTGGATGTAGAGAGGATGTTACCATCAGTAGGAGAGTCTATGACCAGATGTCATAGCCTCAGAATTAAAGTATGTTTATTTAGGAAGGGAATGAGAAGGAACTTCTTTAGTCAGAGGGTGGTAAATCTGTGGAATTATTTGCCACAGGTGGCTGTGGAGGCCATGTCAGTTGATATTTTTTAAAGAGATAGATATATCCTTGATTAGTATGGGGGTCAGGGGTTATGGGGAGAAGGTAGGAGAATGGGGTTTGGAGGGATAGATCAGCCACGATTGAATGGTGGAATAGACTTGATGGGCTGATGTTTTTATGTTTAAAACCTCTTTATTATTGTATGTCTGCATTTTTTATGTGCTGCAATAGCAAGAAACATTTCACTACACCAATTGGTGTATGTGACCAATAAATAACCTTTGAACTTTTGAATTGCCTAATTCTGCTCCTATCACTCATGACCTTATGACCTAACAGTAGGAACATTAAATTCTGCAACTTTAGGTATCTAACCCATGAAGAACCCCAATTTATTCATCCTCCTCTCTTATGTGACCCACCTTGATTTGCACTAATATTTCCTCTCCTTCCTAATTCCTTCCTCTGATTTCTTACCTCACCTTTCCTTATCTCACACCTTTTGTCTTTTCAGGTGGTCTTTGTTCAACCACCTGCTGATCAAAACTCCCTCATCTGTATCCATTCCCCCCCCCCCCCCCACAACCAGTCTGAAGAACGATCCCGACCCATAAGTCACCTATCCATGTTCTCCAGATACACTGCATGACCTACTGAGTTACTCCAGCACTTTGTGAATAATTTATACCAATGTAACGTCAATAGTAACTCAATATTTTAATATTTAATAAACAAAAAGATAAACAATCTCAATTTCTTTCTAAAGGTTGGCAATCTAAAAACGTATAAAAAATAACGGTAAGTGAAGGGATTCGATTTGACACCACTTTCACATTATCGATTTTGTGGGTAAAATACTTTAATTTTATTCAATAACTTTCATCGGAGATTTATAATACGCATGATCTCATGCTTACAAATATTGACGTAACAAATACACTGATTTCACGTGATGTCATTTTGATAAAATAATGAACGTGAATTGTGGGACGTTTTGTTCAGTACTGTGACTGATTCTCCCACAGCTTTACCCCGGTCCGGCGTTGAAGCCAATGCTGCTAACAATTTTTGCATTTCTGGGGAAAAAACATAAAGAAACCGAAGGCAACCCGCGACAGTTGTGGAGAGTTATCTGATCTTCTATTTTCCTTTCTCGATTTCTCGAAGTGGCAGTGAAGATTGGAAACGATAACGGCTTTGAGCATCTCGGGGAATTGGTTTAGGATGGAATAATTCATGAACAGGCTAAGTAATCGACAAGTGCAGGCTCTACGATGGTCGTCATTGTTTGGAATTGTCAAAGTGTTAAATTTGAAACTAACTGTGGTACGCTTCGTATAACATCTGTACGTCTTAAGGAGTAAATACATATCGAACTTCATTGAAGTTAGATGAACCAGATCAGACGCCACCGGAAATCGCTGTGACATCAGCCGATCAATACCTTCTTGCTCTAAACTTATTTCACATAATACTCGCAGAGACCCCACACTCCCAAAACGTACTTCCCTGCTATTTGCCATCGAATAATCTCCCCCAACTCCATGGAGTCGCACAATTCCTCCAAGAAATGGACCTCAATGAATCGGAAAAGAAGCCGGAAATCACGCTCGGAGGCCACTACTTGTTCCACGTTAGAAGAAAGTGACCAAGACGTCAGCATGGAAACATGTTGCATAACCACCATTCCATTTGAGATGGGCAGCCGTTCCAAAATAACAGCTTCAAAATCCACATCGAAAACATACTGTTTGACTAACTCCGCATCCGAGGACGAAAAATCGAATTCAAGGAAACGCAAAAGGTCCTCGAAACCCATAACGGAGATGTGCCGTGTTGCTACAAACCCTGTGACACACGTAGACCTGCCGAGGAACAAAGACACGCCGAGGAAATACTACTCATTAACATCTGCGCATCTCAATACTAAAATGTCTGTCTTACCTTTCAACTCTACACCTGTTGTCAGCGATGATAAGGAAGCACGAAAACCCGTCGCTATGAAAGACCATGTTAGAGTAAACGCTAAACCAGGGACTTGCAATGTCTTTGCGAATTCTAAACTAAGAAGATACAACAGCTCGGTAAAACCGGCAACAGAGGTACATTGTACCAACATGGACTCGTTCACAGAGCCAGTCATCGGCTCCCTGGAATCCACTCCAAGGAAACGGAAAAGAACCCCCAAACCTCTGATGGAGACATGGTGTAACTTTGGAAGGACTCGAACCTCAGCATCTTACAATTCAAAAAAGCGGAAACAACTCGCCGAACACACCACCGAGTTTCAGCATAATACTAGAAGCCCAGAGACAATCCTATCAGTGAAGTCAATTCGAAGGCATTATAAAAGAAACCCGAAAGCCTGTGGGAAAACATTCCGTGCTCAGACAGTCCCTACCCTGGAACTGTGTCGTTTCCTTCCTGATCTTACCGTGCAGCCTTGCTGCCACTTTCCAGATCATGACCAGGGATCTTGCTGCCCGTCTCCAAATCCTGCCCTTGAGCCATACTGCTTCTCTCTGGATCCCTCACCTGGGTCACGCTGTTTATCTCATGGTATAACCCCAGAACCAAGCTACCGCTCTCTAGTCCATGGCCCAGAACCAACTTCCTTAACTTTAAATCGTCCCAAAGGCGGACGTTGCCTTTCTCCAAATTCTACACTGCTGCCGTGCTACTTCTCGCCAGAGCCTACCCAGGACAAAAGCTGTACTTATTTTAGTTCTTGTTATAACTCTATGAATTCTGCCTCAGAATTCTACTGTCTATTCATGACATCCGTTTCAGAAACATACTATGTCTGTCTAAATCGTGCGCTGGAGTTATGTTATATTTCCAGAAATTCTCTTCCTGATATCAGTCACCTATCTCTGAATCCTGCCTTGGAATTATGCACATATATAAATGGTGCCTTGCAGGAATTTTCCAATCCTCCAAACTCATTCCAAAGTCTGAGTTGCTTTTCTCCAACATTGCCTTCAGAGCCATGTTTCACCATCACAAATCCCATTTACAAGAAACACTACACCCCTTCAAAAAGCAACACTGTTCAAGGACAAAATAATTCTTATGCAAAATTCTTTTTGGCAAATCCAAATGCTACCTCAAAACCCCCCCCCACCAAATGGAGCAATTCTGAAGTCTACTGCAAAGATACAAAGTTGATAGCAGACACACCCTATATGGCTCCAGTTACTGATTTAGTGACACAGATCAAACATTCAAGTCTCTACCAGATTCCGTACCATATCTCTTTGAGGCCATGTGCAATGATATGCAGGACATCTCCAAGTCTATGTCAAATAACACACCACATATCATTGTGGCCATGTATGTTGACATGCAGTATAACTCCAGGACCCAGAACTGTAAAATACAGTATACCCTCATGTCTTCATGATATAAGAGACAATTCCATGAATTTTGCCGCTGAGAAATGCTTCACATCAACAAAATCCATTCCAAAAATATTTGGTACCTCTCCAAAATCCACTGCAAAGATATCTCGTACTTTCCAAAAAATCATCCCCAAAACCCTTTTCACTTCAGCAAAACCCATTGGAAAAGCATTCTTCATCTCACCCAATGGTATGAGAACAACATTCTTTAATTTATTGAAATCCACAATAGGTTCGTCCGTCACGTTACCAAAGCCAGTTACAGAAACAGTCTGCATCTTTCCCAATTCTATCACGGACAATTTTCTAAATCAAACCTCTGAGAAATGGAGGGTTAAACAGTTAACCTTCCTTGATACACAGGACTGCCCCTCAACATCTTGGACCAGTGGTAAAGATAAATGGGAGGAAAAACCCAGAGAATTTTGATCAGACATATTTCCCAGACAGGGCTGCACTTGGACTTCAGAAACTCAAGCTAAAGCAAAATCCAACCCACAAAAATGTGATATTTTGTGTGATTTTAACTGAGAAATGTCCTTGAAATGTAGTCAAGCAAATAGTGTCAAATGTCTGGTGTTTCACAATACAGAATAAAATGACAACATTAATTTGGAACTGAAATACAATGAAGCAATTCCTTGTAGTAAAATTGAAGCTTTGAGCAGTTATTTAAGTTTTATTTGTGCAAATTTATCATCTTTTTCTTTAAACGAGTATTGAAAAAACATTTTCATAGCTTAAAATTCAATAATAGAATACATAAAATAAACAATTGAATTATATCGGCTATAAATGGGAAAACTTCCATTCATGATTGCATCTTAGTTGCATTGCTGGCGGCTATTACATCTGATTTTATTTCTGGTTATTTGTAAACTTATTTCCATATTTTAGGTTCATTTTTATAAAGATACAATCATGAAATTACTGTATCACATCTAATTGTTGAGAATCTTTGAGTCAATTGCAAAATTGCTTTTGAATGGATTGCAGCAGAATTATTTATGGTGTATACAATTAAGGAGGTTTGAAGTGTCTTTTATTACTCAATTCTATGACTTATTACATACATATGACATACAGTTCTCAGTTATAACCGATAAAGAAACAGAAAATATATCTAAGTCCTGTTTGGAAAAAACAGATTTTTTGAAAGATTGGTAAATGTTGATTGCTTCAATAAAATTAACAACAGAGTAAATGGTTTGCTTTCAGAATGCCAGAAAAGCCAAAAAGAATGTGAAAAACGTAAGGTACACACTATTATGTGCAAGAAACTGAATTAATAAATATTGCAGTGTGTAAATAATACTGGTAAAAATTGTTGGATTTCAGAGCATCTATGTAGTGCATCATTGGGAATCTTTCAAAGCATTTATTCGAGGCGTGATAATTTCATATCAAGCTTTTCAAAATAAGAAAAATAAGAACGGACAAAGACAGTTAGAAGAAGAAATTAGACAACTGGACATAGAAAATGCTAAAGACCCCTATTATGTTTAACGGATAAACATAATAGAATAATAATACTGAAATTCAAATTAAATAAATTATTATCAGAGAAAGTCATAAGATTATTACAAATTACAAGACAGAAACACTTTGAATTTGGGGATAAGCCCCACAAACTTCTGGCACGTCAGTTAAAAAAACGAGAAAAGGATCACACAATTTTAAAGATTTAATCAGACAAAGGGGAAATATTTACCTTGCCGAGTGATATTAATAAAAGATTTGCACAATTTTACGAGAATCTGTATACATCTAAAACGATAAGGGACACCAACAAAGTTACAGAGTTCTTGGATAATTGTAACCTTCCTAAATTAGAGTTGCAGGAACAAGAGGAATTGGGAGCACAAACCTCAAATAAGGAGATAGAAGAAACAATAATCTCATTAAAAAATGGAAAAACACCAGGTCCCGACGGATTTAGTAATGAATTCTATAAAAGTTATTATGACATATTTACTCCTCGTCTACAGAAAATGTATACTTATGCCTTCAAAGAACAAATACTACCTGAAACACTACCAGAATCCACGATCACACTAATACTTAAGAAAAATAAAGATGTGGAAGAACCTGGATCATACAGAGCTATTGCGTTGTTAAACACAGATCAAAAAATATTAGCGAAAATACTAGCTAGAAGACTAAGTAAATATGCTAGTAAATTAATACATCCGGATCAAACGGGGTTTATCCCTAAGAGACAATCATTTAATAATTTGAGACATCTGCTCAATATAATGCATTCACACCAAACGGAAGATCAAAAACTATCAATCATATCGTTAGATGCAGAGAAAGCATTCGATCAGGTCGAATGGGAATATATGGTCAGGGTATTGCAAGAATTTCAACTGGGAGAGAATTTTATTCTATGGATTAAATTACTACATAATAAGCCAACAGGCAGAGTATTAACTAACAATAATTTATCTACGAAATTTCATTTGTCAAGGGGTAATAGAAAAGGATGTTCATTATCACCGTTGTTATTTGCACTCATAATTGAAACCCTAGCCGAAAGAATTAGAACTCATCCGAATATCCATGGATATAAAACAAAATATTCCAACAATAAAATATCACTATACGCTGACGATGTACTATTGTACATCACAAAACCTCTTTTTACTATACCAAATATTTTAAAATTAATAGAAGACTTCGGATCATTCTCAGGATATAGAATAAATTGGAATAAAAGTGAAATCATGTTAATAAAACTAAAAGACTACGCACCTTTTACAGTTTCCTTTCAAAATAGTTACGGAAAAATTTAAATACTTGGGCATCAAAATTACTAGAAGATATCAAGATATGTTTGACGAAAATTATAACTATCTACTTAAGAAACTATATAACTTGATTAAATTTTGGAAAACGCTTCCAATGTCCTTAATAGGCCAAATAAATGCCATAAAAATGATTTTTCTACCACAAATTTTATACCTGTTACAATCTATTCCAATATATTTACCCCAAAAGTTAAAAAAAAAACTGGACTCAGATATCACAAATTTTATTTGAGATTATAAATCCCACAGAATACAAAGAGCTCATTTGAATAAACCCAAAATAGTAGGGGGATTAGCACTCCCCAACTTTATGTATTACTACTGGTCTGTAAATATCAGAAACATGATCCAATTGCTGGATAACTCTCCCCAGTGGCCGGATTGGACGATTATGAAGAAAGAGGATTGCTCTCCTTATAATATTGGAGCAATCCTTCTCTCTCCAATATCGATGAATAATATAAATTACAACAATAATCCAATTATATACAGTTCAATTAGAATTTGGAAACAAATAAAACACAATTTAAAATTAAGAAATTTATCTCTCTTATCTCCTATTGGTAAAACCCCGCATTTAAACCTTCAACTATAGATAAAGCATTTATACAATGGGAAAGAGCTGGAATTGAAATCTTTGGAGATGTGTATGAATTGGGAAAACTATTATCATTTAAACAAATACAACTAAAATACAATTTGGGAAACAATCAGTATTTTAAACATTTCCAAATCTGTGACTATCTGAAAAAATACGCACAAGATTATCACAATATGCCTCCAGACTTACTGGAAGAAGTAATGGATACAAATACAGAATCAGCAAACCTAATATCATATATATATTATATTATTCTAAATGCAGAAATACCAACCACAGATGGTATCAGGAAAGACTGGGAAAAATAATTAAGTATAAAAATTCCCAAAGAAAGGTGGGAAGAATATTTATTAAATGTGCCTAAATGTTCAATTAATGTAAGACACTAATTAATGTTAATACAATTAATTAATTAATGTTAATACAATTTAAAATCTTACACAGATTATACTATTCGAAAACTAAAATAAGTAAACTTTTTCCCAACGTCTCACCTATATGTGATAAATGTCAATGTCAAGAAGCTAATATAGCACACTCATTTGTCTTTTGTACAAAAATGCAAACATTTTGGACTGAAATTTTTGAAATTTTCACAAAAATATTTAAAATAAAACTGATTCCAAAAGCAGACTGGATTATCTTCGGAATATCGGAAGAGAGCCCTCAATTAAATGTTTTTCAAAAGACTCTATTTGAATATGGCTTAATAACTGGAAAGAAACTGATCTTAAAATTCTGCAAAAATTCTCCTATACCTACAGCTAATATGTGGATTTCAACTATGTTCGAAACACTATATTTGGAAGATATGAGACTCCGACTAGCAGGAAAATCCGACTGTTTCTATAAGACGTGGTCTGCATTTATAAATCTATTACAAGGATAAGGTGCAATAATACCTCAAAAAAGTACCAGTGTCGGGTCTTGGTAAAGGGGGAAGAAAAACTGTCGAGTTGGTAGATTCTTTTTGCGAGATGTTTATAATAAAGTAACTGGCTTTTCTTCTTTCTTTCTCTATCTTTCCCTTTTTCTTTTTTTTCCCCTCTCCAGGGTCTATCTCTTAATCTCCAGTCTCTAACTATTCAAGGGTTTCCTTTCCCTATGTCACGCTTTTGCACTTTCACTTCTCTTTTTTACTTTTCTACTTTCTTTGCTGGTATTTCTCTCTCTGTCCTAAAGCCTTAAAAAAAATAATTAAGGGGTATACTGACTGTAATACAATATAAGGGATGTACACTGATGTAACTTACGGTACCTCTAATACATAAAGATATTTTAAAAAATCTATAGTGCATCACACATAAATTCTCGATTTCTGGAGCAGTATGCATGTTACTAACAGATATAACTAAAACGAAAAGAAAGTATGAAGAGAAGGAAGACATCAACAAATAGATTTGGAGAAAAAAGTGATTGCTGATGCTGGAGAAGAATTGTAACCCAAAACGTCTTCTATTCACCTCCACAGATGCTGTCTGACTCGCTGAGTTCCTCCAGCACTTAGTTTGCTCCCATACGGACTTGTTTGGGCAATGGTACATTTGGGGATTGTGTTAACTCAAGCAGATGCATTCCTGACATGAGAACTCTACGACTCACTTGCAAGTTTTATAAAACAACTAGACCAGGTGCGGACCCGTTGGGCTGGTTCCCCAAGGCAATATTCCACAACTGATCCACAGCCCCCAACTGCACAGGCATGGTTGAGGGGTCCCGTTGTGATGTCAGAAATCCCCATTGTGACGCTAATCACAGCAGCCCTCCTCTAACTGCGCCTTCCCATCCCTTTTCTTACCACTATCCTCCACCATTCCCCCTCATCCCCCACCATTCCCCTTCCTCTTCACCCTCCCTCTTCTTTCCCCTCTCCTCCTTTCCCCACTTCCTCCCTTACCTTGCCCTCCCTCCCCCTTCGCCTACCCTCAGACACTCCCTCCCTCCATAACCCCTCTCCCCTCCCTATCCCCTCCTCTCCCTCCATCTCCCTGCTCCCCATTCCTCACCTTCCCCCTATCCCACTTCCCACTCTCCCTCCTCACCTCCCCCACTGCCATCCTCTTCCTCTATCCCCCACTCCCTACCTCCCCCACTCCTGCTCCTCTCCCTCTATCCCCCTCCTCCCCCACTCTCTCCTTCCCTCTCCTTGCCACTATCCTGTCACTCCCTCCCTCCATAACCCCTCTCCCTCTATCCCCCTGCTCCCCACTCCTCACCTCCCTCCCTATCCACCCCCCACAATGAAAATCACAATTTTTGTTTAAATGAAAGCTCCCTCATGTCCCACCCCCACACAATGAAAATCGCAATGTTTTTTTCTCAATGGAAATCACAGTTTTTCTTTAAAAAATCAAACATAATGTTAGATGTTATTGAAAATAGAAGAATTTGATTTAAACTGAATTTTCTTGAAAATCGTGATGTTTTATGTAAATGAGATCCGGGATCCCATTGTGACGTCATTGTGAATGAAAACGGAAGAATTTGACTAAAAATTAGGTTTTTTTGAAAATCGCGATTTTTAATGTAAATGAGATTCGGGATCTCATTGTAACGCTGCTGACAGCAGGGCAGGTGGAAAAATGGCTTGAAAAGTGTTTTTTTGTAAAGTTTAAAATGACAATAACGTAAAAAATAACATCAATTTGAACAAAACTTGGCTATTGCACACCCCAGGACAATGGTGACTAAGGTGGGCCAAAAATTGTAGTGCTATCGTGTACCGTTTTGGCGAAATTTCCTGGACTCACATGCAAGGAAACAAACAAATAAACTTGATGAAAGTTTTAGTAATTACTAGACCAAGTGCAGACCCGTTGGATCTACTCCCCGAACGCACACATCCCCTACCTGTAGCCCCCACGGGAGGCATGGTCCTCCAACTCAGCCCATTGCTGAAGGTAGGATTCGAGCACTTTTCAGCAACGATCATAGCTCGTGAGCGTCCCCCAGCACTGGAGTTGGAAAAAAAATCCCAATAGCATCTTACAAATTACAATACCAATTGACCCTCCCCCTCCTGGCCTGCCAGGAGCTATGATGGCAACACTCCATGGGAATAATCTCTACCGGAATATGTAAAAATGTTACTATTACCACGTCGCTTTTTGAAGATGTGATTGCACACGAACAAATAAACACACACATACAACATCAGCCTTTTAATAGTTATTAGACCAAGTGGGACCTGTTGGGTCCCTGTCACACTGGAGGCCTGGTCCCCCAACACAGCCCATTCCACCAATATTCCACCACTCACCCATAGCCCCCACAGGAGGCCTGGTCTCCCAATGCAACCCGTTCACCAACACAATATTCCACCACTCACCCATAGCTGACAACTGTGCAGGGGCAGCTCATTTCACCTTATTCACCCTCCCTCATTTTTAAACTTAAAAAAAAATCCAATTGCTCTTGCTAGCTCGCAGAACTCAGTGTACTATGACTTAAAAAACAGCATTTGCACTTGCTCGGGCTAGCAGGACTCAGTGTACAGAGCTACAATCTCATTGTGACGTCACAGCTGTCAGCACAGGAAATAAGCATTTTTTTCTCCAAGTGTTTTTCAGATTTTTGAACATTTCGATTAATAACTCGAGAAATAATGCATGAGTTTTTCAGATAAGACAATTTTAGACTGCACGGGATAAATCTCTATCGGAATATGTAAAAATGGTACCGTTAGCGTGTCTTTTTTTTTCGATAAGTTGTGATCACACACACACACAAGATCAGAGTTTTAACCTCTGACCAAGTGGGACCCGTTGGGTCCCGTCCCCTCAATACGCGGTTGCACGGGGGGGCAGCCTGCGGCGTCACACATACACTAACCAACCCCCCCCCCCCCACACAGACACAAACTAACCAACCCCTTGATATTATATTAATAATATTCGTTGGCTCCTTTACCCCATTCCCACCCTATCCACTGACGCATAGCCCCCAACACGCAGGCACGTCTAGAGAGGGAGGGAGGTAGAGACAGAAGGCAGAGGGAGTGGGGGCAGAGACAGAGAGAGAGGGGCAGAGACAGAGAGGGAGAGTGAGGGGTGAGAGAGGGGGGAGTGTGGGAGGAGAGGGGGATTAGGGAGAGCGGGGGAGGAGGAGGAGAGGGGAGAGAGAGTGGGGGAGAGAGAGAGAGAGGGGGGATAGAGAGGGGGGATAGAGAGGGGGGATAAAGAGGGGGACAGAGAGATGAGGGAGAGAGAGGGGGGTGTGGGGGAGAGAGGGGAAAGGGGGAGAGGGGATAGAGGGGGAGAAGGGGAGAGAGAGGGGGCAGGGAGATGAGGGGAGAGAGGGTAGGGCTGGAGGGAGGAGAGGGAGGGTGAAGGAGAGGTCGGGGGGGAGGGGTGGAAGAGAGGCCGGGGGAGTAGAAGACAGGCTGGGGGGTGGTGGAAGAGAGGCCGAGGGGGAGAGAGGTCGGGGGGGGGGGGGGGGGGGGGGGAGAAAGGAGCCGACCGAGGAGCCGAGAGAAAGCGACCCTCAAGCATCTTTTGAGTAAGGAGAGAAAGGTGGGGGGAGAGGAGATGGAGAAGAGGCGGGAGAGGAGGGGGAGGTGAGATGGCTGCGTCTTTTGAATAATGGGGGGGGGGGAAGAGGAGGGAGAGATGGGGAGGACGTCACTAGCAGCGTGCAGATCCAAGACGGCCATTGTCCGTGGCACACAGCCCATTGTGACACTATCAGCGAAAGCCAGCTATTTTCTTTTAAAGTTTTTTCAATTTTTTTTCAAACTCGAGAAATAAAGCATGATTTTTTCATATAAGGTGATTTCGGACTTCACGGGATAAATCTCTACCGGAATATGTAAAAATAAAAAAAACGTTAGTGCATCATTTTTCGAGAAGAGATTATACACACACACATCCAAGATCAAAGTTTTAATTGTTAATAGATATGGATAGGATATTGATAAATGTTTGCCATAGGTTGTTGAAAATGATTTGCAACAACATGGTAACAGCAAAATAGTTATTACCATTGATGAAAGCATGAGATACATGGAATTTTAATTATACGTATTACAGTATGTCTTTACTTTTAGAGTGGCCATGTTTGTACACAGCAGAAGACAATTTAACAAGCTTGGAAACTAAACAGCTGCATCAATGTTTGAACTTAAGTTAATAAGCAGATTTAACAATATAAAAAACAGTACCTGTATAATGGGCGACGTTCTATTGATACACCAAGGCAAAGGACATATGTACGCCTACGGTCAATGCACACACATCTTTTGTATTCATACATGGTTGGGTATCTGCAAGTATTCTAATCTGCATAATCACAAGATTGTTTTGCAAGTGGGTACAACATTTGCAGATGATATTCATTTATATCCTTATACTAACATGAAAGTAAAGGAATCCAGTAAAAATATATTTTTCATTATGATCTTCAGATTCACTAAAAACATTTTAACAAACTTTCTGTGTAGGAAGGAACTGCAGATGCTGTTTTAAACCAAAGGTGGACACAAAAAGCTGGAGTAACACAGCGGGATAGGCAGCATCTCTGGAGAGAAGGAATGGGTGATGTTTCTTGAGAAGGATCTCAACCCGAAACGTCACCTATTCCTTCTTAACAAACTGTTTCATGTTTTAAGATGAAATAGCTTTGTACATTGAAAGCTGTACATTCTTTGTAATTTTCTAAATTTATAGTGGTTCTAAAATATTTTATCATGCAAGTTATTTTTGTTTTTGTAAAGGACTATCTTATTTAGACATGCATTTATTTGAGAATTTCATTCATACAAGTTTCATTGCAGATTCTTTTGTAGCAATATTTGCAGTGAACCTAATGAAACATTACTTTACAATACATGGGAACAATTAAAAACTGTTCCCATAGCATATCTGGTGATGACAAAGATAGTGTATAGGAAGGAGTTCATAAAATACAAATATAGAAAGAGGGAGAAGAAAAGCTATTGGGAAGTAAATGTGATTTTTGGCAGTGAGTGAAATAAATAGTTTCAGCAAGGTAATAGAAATAAGGAAATAAAAATAGAAAATAGAATGACTAGATTAGATTGAAGGATAGAAAGTTACCAGTGGTGAGAAGAAATAATGTCGCCCCAGGGTAGAATGTAGTTTGTCTTATGTGACTGTAAATAGCTGGTGGAATATCACATAGTCAAAGACGGAATATTGTTTAAATTAACTGATGGCCCAAAATTCTGGACCATAAACAATTTTCAAAGATCAGGTAAATAGAAAAGATAAAAATATTGGCACTGGTTATGTTTCTTTACTACTCTCAAAAATCGAGTACAGGTATTTTTTTTATGGTGCGATAATTGTGTTTCTCAGAAACTTCTGATTATAGAAAATTTGTTTTGAAAAACAATTATGTCAATAGGGGTTAGGAATAATAGCTTTTCATGGACTCGCACCTATTTCTCCCCTCCCATTCCACCAGCATTCCTTCCTCTAGCTTAACAATTTCGCAACTCTTCAAATCACTCAATTTTCATCTCTGGCCATTGTCCAACCATCTGCCTATCAAGATCGCCCCTAACTTCCAACAAGGCTCTGTCCTGCCCCTCTTCTCTTCCAGCTTTCACCTCCCTGCATTCAGTATGAAGAAGCATCACGATCCGAAACGTCACCTAATCATGTTCTCCAGAGATGCTGCCTGACCCAGAGTTACTCAAGTACTTTGTATAATATTTTGTAAACCAGCATCTGCAATTCCACATTTTGGCACCATCACATTTGATGTTTCATTTTTATTTATTCAATAAATAATTTCAGGTCTGAGTCTAATTTACATTCATATTTCCACATAATCCACAGCAATAACATGACTGTTTTTAAAACGTTCTTATTTTGGCACAAGACAAATGGTACTACCCCCTCTCTGGACATTTTCCCTTGCAACCGCAAGAAATGCTATACTTGTCGCTTTACCTCCCTCTTGACTCCATTCAAGAACCCAAGCAGTCTTTCCAGATGCAGCAGACGTTCACCTGCACCTCATCCAACCTCATCTATTGCATTAGCTGCTCTAGATGTCAGCTACTCCACATCGGTGAGACCAAGCGTAGGCTTGGCAATCTCTTCGCCGAACACCTCCGCTCGGTCCGCAATAACCAACCTAGTCTCCCGGTGGCTCAGCACTTC
The DNA here is from genome assembly GCA_963514005.1 of Raja brachyura. The sequence continues at coordinate 22,409,130 of OY740802.1, forward strand.
AACTCTCCCTCCCATTCCAAATCCGACCTTTCTGTCCTCAGCCTCCTCCATGGCCAGAGTTAGGACCACTGGAAATTGGAGGAGCAGCACCTCATATTTCGCTTGGGCAGTTTGCATCCCAGCGGTATGAACATTGACTTCTCTAATTTCAGGTAGTCCTTACTTTCACCTCCCCTTCTCAGCTCTCCCTCAGCCCACTGACTTCTTCTCTTCCTTTCTTCTTCCCCCCCCCCCCCCCCCCCCACATCAGACTGAAGAAGGGTTTTGGCCCGAAATGTTGCCTATTTCCTTCGCTCCATAAATGCTGCCTTACCCGTTGAGTTTCTCCAGCATTTTTGCCTACCTTCGTTTTTCCAGCATCTGCAGTTCTTTCTTAAACATGGTATCAGTTATTCATTGGTTTGTTTGCAAACATGACAGCAGTGCTCATGAAACATAATTTTACAATGAAAAATGAAATATTCTCCCTGGTCATATTCTAAACATGCACTAAAATAATGTTGTTGTTTATAAGTCATGCCCAAGTATCTACCAAAGCTTAACATTGTTATAAATAATTTTACAAAAATATTCTAGGGATTGTAGAACATATATTTCGTCTTAAAATAACACAAAGTGCTGGAGTAACTCAGTGGGTCAGGTGTCATATCTAGAAGATATGGATATGCAAACATTTTGGGTCTGGACTCATCTTCAGATTGATTGCAGCTAGGGTGAAAAGTAAAAAAGTGGGGGCGGAACAAAGCTCATTCGGCGCACACACTGTGGGCCGAAGAGCCTGTTCCTATGCTGTATTGTTCTACGAGAAGATGCTAGCAAAGAATATTGAAGTGGAATATCCCCACCGACAGATGAAGTGTAGCTTCAAATATTTTAGGAAGGAATTGCTGGGGCCCTAACATTGATATTGGTATCATTAGCCAAAGCAGAGGTACCGGAAGGCAGGGGGTTGACTAATGTTATACCTTTATTTAAGGGCTGCAGGGAGATGCCAGGGAATTTCAAGCTATTGAGCCTGACATTAGTGGGTACGTTACTGAAGAGGATTCTGAGGGAATAGGATCTACCAGCATTTGGATAGGCAAGGACTGGTTAGGTATAGATAGCATGGTTTTGCATAAAGCAAATCATGTCTCATAAAATGGATGAGTTTTTGAGCTGTTACCTCTGCTTGAACCTGTGCTGAATACATTACTGTTTTTCATCTATATTAATAATTTGTACAAACATTTTGTTAACGTGGTGGAGGACATTAAAATTGGTGGTAAAGTGAACAGTGAAGAACACTAAGTTTAGAAAAAGATCAACTGCGGAAGTGGATCGGAAGGATTGGCAGATGGAATTTAACTAATTTAACTGAGGTGATATATTTTAGTAAATCAAACCAAAACAGAACATACACTGTAAAAAGGTAGGACTGTGTTGTAGAGCAGAGTGACCCAAGAGTATTGGTATACAGTTCCCTGAAAGTGGCAATACAGGCTGGTAAGGGGAGTTTGGGAGCTTGTTTTCATCATTAAGGTAAGGATAATAAGTATGGTTTAATGTTATCCCACTTTTTAAGAAAGGCGGGATGGTGGTGGGGCTGGAGTCAGCATGGATTTACGAAGGGGAAATCATGCTTGACTAATCTTCTGGATTTTTTTTGAGGATGTAACTAGGAAAATGGACAAGGGAGAGCCAGTGGATGTAGTGTGCCTGGACTTTCAGAAAACATTTGATAAGGTTCCACATAGGAGATTAGTGGGCAAAGTTAGGGCACATGGTATTAGGGGTAGAGTGCTGACATGGATTAAAACATTGGTTGGCAGACTGGAAACAAAGGGTAGGGATTAACAAGTCCCTTTCAGAATGGCAGGCAGTGACTAGTAGGGCACCGCAATGCTCGGTGCTGGGATTGCAGCTATTTACAATATACATCAATGATTTAGATGAAGGGATTCAAAGTAACATTAGCAAAATGGCAGATGACACAACGCTGGGTGGCAGTGTGAAATGGGAGGAGGATGCTATGATAATGCAGGGTGACTTGGACTGGTTGGGTAGTGGGCAGATGCATGACAGATGCGGTTTAATGTGGATAAATGTGAGGTTATCCACTTTGGTAGCAAAAACAGGAAGGCAGATTATTATCTAAATGGTGTCAAGTTGGGAAAAGGGGAAGTACAACGGTATCTGGGGGTCCTTGTTCATCAGTCAATGAAAGTAAGCATGCAGGTATGGCAGGCAGTGAAGAAAGTGAATGGCATGTTGGCCTTCATCACAAGAGGAGTTGAGTATAGGAGCAAAGAAGTCCTTCTGCAGTTGTTTAGGGCCCTAGTGAGACCACACCAGGAATATTGTGTGCAGTTTTGGTCCCTAATTTGAGGAAGGATATTCTTGCTATTGAGGGAGTGCAGCATAGATTTACAAGGTTAATTCCCAGGATGGCGGGACTGTCATATGCTGAGAGGATTGAGCGGCTGGGCTTGTACACTCTGGAGTTTAGAAGGATGAGTGGGTATCTTATTGAAACATACAAGATTATTAAGGATTTGGACAAGAGGTAGGAAACATGTTCCCGATGTTGGGGGAGTCCAGAACCAGGGGCCACATTTTAAGAATAATAAGTAAGCCATTTAGAACAGAGATGAGGAAACACTTTTTCACACAGAGAGTAGTGAGTCTGTGGAATTCTCTGCCTCAGAGGGCAGTGGAGGCCGGTTCTCTGGATGCTTTCAAGAGAGAGTACTTTCAAGATATGCCCTGACTCCACTTCTTAAGTCAGGGGATATGTGGAGAAAGCAGGAATGGGGTACTGATTGGGGATGATCTGCCATGATCACATTGAATGGCGGTGCAGGCTTGAAGGACCGAATGGCCTACTCCTGCACCTATTGTCTAATGTCTATTGTCACGAGTACGGAGGTAAAGTGAAAAGCTTTTGTTGCGAGCTAACCAAGCAGCGGAAAGACAACACATGTTTAATGTTTTATGTGTCATTCTTAACTGTCACTGTATGCCATGTTGTCACTTGCAGGCAGAGCACCAAAGCAAATTATTTGCATGTGAATACTTGACCAATAAACTTATTCATTCATTCATTACAATTGAGACATCCACATTTCAAGGTCAAGTTTACATTTATTGTCACAGTGCTAATTGGTACAGCGTAATTTGGGTCACCATACAGCCATACAAATAAAAAGACCACAACACACGATAGAATTTAACATGAACATCCCCACACAGCAGAATCAACGTTTCCCACTGTGGGGGAAAGGCAATAAAAGTTCAGTTATCTGCCTCCATGTATAGATACATGATAAACGAAAAAAAAGTTCAACATTTAGTGCAAGATAAAGCGAGTAAAGTCCGATCAAAGACAGTCCACGGTTCTCCAATGAGGTAGATAGTAGTTCAGGACTGCTATCTAGGATAGGATGGTTCAGTTGCCTGATAACAACTAGGCAGAAACTGTCCCTAAATCTGGTTGGTTACACACATGTATACCGTTTGCCAGATGGGAGAAGAGAGAACAGGGAGTGGCCAGGGTGCAACTTGTCCATGATTATGCTGGTGGCTTTACTGAGGCAGCAAAAGGTACAAATTGAGTCAATGGAAAGGAGGTTGGTTTGTGTGATGGTCTGGGCTGCGTCGACAATTCTCCGCAATTTCTTGAACAGGAGTTGGGACGTGACATTGCAGCCATACATGATGTTGGTGAGACCAATTTGGAGTACTGTATACAGTTCTGGTTGCCCTGCCACAGGAAGAATGCCCAAGGGTGCAGAAAAAATTGATAAGAGTGATATCAGGACTCAATAACTTGAGTTATAAGGAGAGGTTGGGTGGGCTGTAACTTGTTTTCATGTAGGGTAGGTTGCAGGTTGACCTTGGAGGTATAGAAAAACATGAGCGGGTCATAAGCTGAATAGTCAGTCATTTTACTAGGGTGGACAAATCCAGAACGAGAGGGCATGTTTAAAGTGAGAAGATAAATATTTTAAATACATCTGGAGGGGAATTTCTTCAATCAGAGAGGTGGGTAATGGAACGATTTATCATAATAAGCTTCCAGGCAACGTTTGAAAATCTTTAAGGCAGGTTCATGGGTAGCAAAGGTTGAAAGGGACATGGGTAACGCAGGCAAATTATACAATGCGGAAACAAGGAACTGCAGATGCAGGTTTACAAATAAAGACACGAAGTGCTGGAGTACTTCGATCCAATTTGTGGCCCCAGCCTCAAAGACAGATGTGCACAGCAATTCGTTCTTTCCACGCGCTATTAAAGCATGGAATAATCTCCACCAAGCCACGGTTGCCCAGCCAGATGCAACTAAATTTAAAGTGGCACATTTTCCCCAATAACCCTCTCTGGCTAAACCCCTCCCTTCATCACCTCCAGTTTAAATTCCAGTTGGAATATTTTGGAGGACCAAGTAACCAAGTAACTCAGCGGGCCAGACAGCATCTCAGGAGAACATAGTGTGCATGGACGAGTTGGGTCGAACTTTACTAAGGGCCCGTTTTGTGTTTCTATAACTGTTTCGGCAGTCCCGGCCGTGGTTGGGGCCAAAGATGATAGAGCTCTGTCATCTTTGGTTGGGGCGACTGTTTACTATCCTCACCTTCGGCCCTAAGTTCAGCTCCAGCTCCGGCGGTGGTCCAGCTCCCCCTCCGAATTCCACTGATTGGGACTTTTCCTCGGATTCGCTCAGATTCAACCCCGCACGATGGCGGCTTCAGCCAACGCCGCCGCCCACAGAGCGCGGGAACCATCCCGCTTTGATCCCGCCCGCGCGCCATTCAAACCTAACGGCCGCCGCGAGCGGAGGGCGGGACCTCGGTCTGTCGCGCGCAAACGGCCATCAAAGTGTCTCGAGAAAGGCCGACGAAGCCATGGCCATGGCTGTTACTTGACAACCGCGCAATGTGTGGGCTGCAAGCGCCAGAAGACGATGAAGAACTGCTGCTGCTGCTAATCGTCCCACCACAACGAACGACGAGCATTAGGAAAGTACCTCCAACGTCGGGTGTCCAAAACAGAATGAAAACAGAAAATGCTGCAGGTCAGGCAGCGTCTGTGGAAATAGTTTCTGTTTAAGATCTCCAGCTTCTCTAGTTAATTGATATTCATCTCATATTTAGGCCTTTACTCCCTCCTCCCTCCTCCCAACACCCCCCCCCCCCCCCCCCCCGTGCAACTGGGTCAATTTCACAGTTACCAGTATTTCTGTAACGCTGTAATTAAGCGTAGATCCTGATAAACATTCCGTAATAAAGACTTCAACATCCAACCCACAACGCAGTCACGCATTTCATTTAGTGACAGCAGTTTTGAAAATCAGTAGTTTCATCAGGACTTCTCTTACATTCGTCACTCCAAACCAAGCACACACAGCCCCGCTTGACTTTGCCTGGTTTACCAACTTCCCCTCCCCACACCCTCTGAATTGACAACTTCACCCTCACTGAATGTAATGTCACCCATCTCTTCAAATGCTGACTTCAGCAAGAAACACACCTAAATAATTCCACCTTCTGAAAGTCCTTCAGACTCGTTGCCTATTTCCTTCGCTCCATAGATGCTGCCGCACCCGCTGAGTTTCTCCAGCACTTTTGTCTACCATAATTCCGCCTTTAGTTTGAATTAAGTTTAGTTTATTGTCACTTTTAATACTATTTAACCAATAAAAGTTGTTTTAATTTTAGTTTTAATATCGATCAGAACCAGTTAAAAATGGCATGGTAATTTCTATCATTAACTGTTAAGATTTTTCACATGCGTATTGCCTTTTAGCCTTTCACTCATTTTTACATTCATAAAAAGTGATAGTTAATAAATTTATTACACAGGGGCTAGTTTCATCACAGAGGTGTGTAAGCTTGTGTGATCTCATGCTTACAAATCCGTGGCGTAAGGAAGTGCACTGGCCCACCTCCGCCCTCTTTGAACCAAAAAAAAGCCATGAACAAAGCAGATAAATAATGAGCGACGATGAAACCAAGGTATATTTCGGCCGAGATTTTAATAACTGGGATAAAGCACGGAGATTACAAGCACAATTAGAAGGGCGTGACATGTCGACATTTTCCCTGTGTTTAAACCTGGGGGATATCCCACCAGAAAATGTAAAGTTGTCCATTACAGACAGAGTGATAACCGTCTCCGGATATCTAAAAGAAATTGTTGAAGACGATGATGGAATGATTAGAGAAACCTTCCACGGATTTTCCAACGAATTCGGTCTCCCAGAAGGTTTGGACCCGGTCACCGTAAGAGTCAACGATAATCATGATCAAAGTATAACGATCGAAGCCGACTATTACGTTTCGTATGATCGACAAGAGGAAGAAGTCATTTGCCCTGTAGCGGGGAGACCATCGTCAGCACCATCAGTCCATTCACAGCGGGACCAGGCGATAAGTCACCATGATATCCCCCTTTTTAGCTCTCCCTCGAACAGTCTTCCTCTCACCCCTCCAAGCTCTCCGAGGCGCCCCTCTCTTGTTCCCAGTACCTTCAATGTGCCGCCTGTTTCCTCCCCAGGTCCGATTAAATCTCAAGTAAATCCCACACTGCCCGGTCCAGTTATGGCTTCCCAAGCGCCTTCCTCGTTTAATGAATTTAACTCATTCAATCAAAATCAGGCGAACAACCTGCCTAGTGCCTTATACACTGATAATAATGTATTCGCGCAGCCTCCCCAATTCAGTACTAGTGAGATGAAGCTTCTGCGAAATACAGTTATACCCTTTCCTGAAAACAACGGTGGGAATTGTCCCCAATTCAATACTGCTTACACAATGAGACAGAATCTACAAAGCAGTGCGCAGGCCGTTGAAGATGACAGCACTGACATGATATGTAGATTTAATTATTCAATTCCTCCTAATCAAGCTAGACAAACACCCGTCAGTACCGCCCCAGATAGGAATTCTGTGTTCTCCCAATTCTCCCCAACTCAACTCACCCCTGGTCAACTAAAAGCCCTTCAAAATGCCCAAAACACCTCGGTAGAAAACAATAACGGGGCATCACACCGACGCAATGGTTCCGTCAGTCCTTCTCAGAAAAAGACACAACGAAGCCCCCAACCGAATGTCGTAGAGAATTGTTATAGGGAAGAGACTTCTCCTGTCATCATGCCTGCATTGAGCCACATAGGAAAACGTAGCAGCATGGAAATACCTTCAAGCAATGTCCACAAAACATTGGACATGCCCTGCCTGACAAATCGTTCTTACCTGAAACCTGGGACACGCTGCGAGACATATCCTTCCGTTGGCTCTTCAAAACATGACTACAAGATACCAGGTACACGCCGTCCTAATTTCTCCCAGAACCGAAATGAAGCTAAACTGGAAAGCAGATCACAATCCTTTCACAATGTAAGCGTCTCTAAGAATCCAAGCACTCTTGCATACGTAAATAAGACAACATAAACCCAACGACTAAATCAACACCAACTAAAACTTCTATGGTCAGAGTTGGGAACGAAAACATACTGACTGAAGGAAATCTTGAAATATCTGGAGCAATTTGCTACTTCACTTCCCATCTCTTCTAAAGGTGCCAACCATTCCCACATTCTCCAACTATTTATGTCAAATGTCTTTTGGCATTATCAGATTGGAGATCTGTCCTTATGTTAACTTGAAACTGGAAACAAATTTCCAAATCTTCAGCTGCTGAATAAAGTTCAGGCTTCACATTTTTTCTTTGTCCAATTTATTTAGCTGTTTATATTCACATAAAAACTGAAATTGCTTATATAGGATACATAAGCAGCTTTACAATTATACATGTTATTTTCATAAAAGTTGGAATTTACACGTGCTCTTCTCATAAAATCAGTTGCATAGCATTGCAATTAATAGATTTAATACATTTTTAAAAATGGAGTCACCAAGCATAGAACAATGTAAAATAAAAGTGTTTTACATATGTCTTTCTAATTATACCTATAGCTTTTCACCTCCCGACTCCCATGTGCACAAACAGGCCTAGGAACTCAAAGGCAGCGTGCATCTTTTTCAAGCAAAATATGCGAGAAAGAGTACGCTCATCATGAACCAGAAAGACAGCATTTAGGATGAAACTTCTCTGGAGGCAACTAGGGGGCCAGGCTGTAAAATTCAGATTCATTAAAACATCAAGTTTCACCACCAATTATAATTTGGCGATCCTAATACCTGATTCACCATGACAAATTTGCTGAGTAACCTGTAACATTAACATTCTATAAGGTAGACAAAAAAGCTGGAGAAACTCAGCGGGCGAGGCTGGGACGGGGAGGGGAAGGGGGGAGAAATCAGTGGCTACCTGAAATTGGAGGTCAATGTTCATACCACAGGGGTGGAAACTACCCAAGCAAAATATGAGGTGCTGTTCCTCCAATTTACGGTGGTCCTCACTCTGGCCATGGAGGAGGTCCAGGACAGAAAGGTCGGATTCAGAATGGGATGGGGAGTTGAAGTGCTGAGTCACTTTTATTGCCTTGACTCACAGTGGGAAACGTTGATTCCGTTGTGGATCCTGGTGAGAGCCTCATCTATAGCCTTCTTTAACATTCTGTAACCCTTCTTTTACATTCTATTAGGTCATTTCAATGGTGCTGCTTAAGGTAAAGCTCCTTTTAGCAGATTTGTCACTAGTTACCTGCAGACCTCTATCGCTGAACACCTCCGCTCAGTCCGTCGTAAGCAACCTGATCTCCCGGTTGCTTAGCACCTCAACTCCCCCTCCCATTCCCAATCTGACGTTTCTGTCCTGGGCCTCCTCCATTGTCAGAGTGAAGCCCAGCACTAATTGGAGGAACAGCACCTCATATTTCACTTGGATCTTATAGAGCTGTCGTGTTGTTAAATACAGATCAAAAAATATTAATAAAAATATTAGCAAGAAGATTAAGTAAGTACGCCATTAAACTAATACATCCGGATCAAACGGGGCTTATCCCTTAGAGACATTCATTCAATAATTTGAGACGTCTGCTTAACATAATGCACTCACACCAAACTAAAGATCCAAATCTCGCAATTATTTCGCTGGATGCAGATAAAGCATTCGATCAGGTTGAATGGAGGTATATGGTTAAGGTATTGCAAAAATTTAACTGGGAGAGAATTTCATTCAATGGATTAAATCAATATATAATAAGCCAACGCCAGAATATTAACTAATAATATTTTATCCACGAAACTTCAATTATCAAGGGGTAATAGACAAGGTTGTTCATTATCACCATTGTTATTTGCCCTCATAATTGAATCACTAGCGGAAAGAATTAGAACTCATCCGAATATCCACGGATATAAGACAAAATATTCAAACAATAAAATGTCATTATACGCTGATGATGTACTTTTGTACATCACAAAGCCTCATATCACTACACACAACATCTTAAATTTAATTGAGGATTTCGGTTCATTTTCAGGTTATAGAATAAATTGGAATAAAAGTGAAATCATGTCAACAAAACCGAAAGATTCTACACATCTCGTACAATTTCCTTTTAAAATAGCTGTGGAAAATTTTAAATAGTTGGGTATTGAAATTACTAGAAGATATCAAGACATGTTTAAAGCAAACTATAACCCTGTACTTAAGAAACTACATAATTTAATTAAATTCTGGAAAACGCTTCCGATGTCCTTAATAGGTCGAATAAACGCCATAAAAATGATTTTTCTACCACAAATTCTATACTTGTTCCAATCAATTCCATTATATCTACCCAAAAGGTTTTTAAAAAAATTGGACTCAGATATAACAAATTTTATTTGGGATTATAAGACCCATAGAATACAAATATGTGATTATTTGAAAAAACATGCACATGAATTTCACAAAATGCCATTAGACTTACTAGATGAAGTAATGAATACAAAGGCGGAATCAGCAAATTTAATTTCACATATATATAATATTATACTAAATGCAGTAACACCAACAATGGAAGGTATTAGAGGTGAATGGGAAAATTAACTAAGCATTAAAATTTCCAATGAAAGGTGGAAAGAATACTTATTAAATGTGCACAAATGCTCAATTAACGCAAGACACACTTTAATACAATTTAAAATAATACACAGATTATACTACTCAAAAACTAAATTAAATCAATTTTTCCCTAACGTTTCACCAATTTGTGATAAATGCCAGTGTCAAGAAGCTACTATAGCGCACTCATTCATCATTTGTACAAAAATTCAAAGGTTTTGGATTGAAATCTTTGAAATTTTCACAAAACTGTTTAAAATAAAAATGACACCAAAGCCAGAATGGATTATTTTCGGAATCACAGAAGGTAGTTCGGAATTAAATGTGTATCAAAAGAATTTATTTGATTACGGCTTAATAATAGGAAAAAAACTAATCTTAAAATTTTGGAAAAATGCTCCTATACCAACATTAAATATGTGGATTTCAACTATGTTTGAAACACTACATCTGGAAGATGTGAGACTCTGCCTGGAAGGAAAATCAGAACGCTTCTATCAGACGTGGTCTGCATTTATAGAATTACAACAAAGATAGGGTGCAGGAGTACCTCGGGCCTTGGTAGGGGGGGATGAAAAACTATCGAGTTGGTGGATTCCTTTTGCGTGATATATATAACATAATAACTGGCTTTTTTTCCTTTTTTTTTTCTTTCTCCTTTTCTTTTTTTAGGGTCTATCTTTTAACCCCCTTTTCTAATTTTTTGACTAAGGGTTTCGTCTCCCCTTTGGCACGCTCTTTCACTATCACAACTCTTTTCACATTTCACTCTCTTTCTCTCTATTCTTTTTCTAAAAAAAAATAAAAAATTCACTTGGGTAGTTTACACCCCAGCAGTATGAAAATTGACTTCTCTAATTTCAGATAGCCCTTGCTTTCTCCATCCTTCTCCTTCCCCAACCCCTTCCCAGTTCTCCTATGTCCCACTGTCTCCGCCCACTTTCTATCTTCTCTCCTTTTCGAACACTCCTAGGTATCTCTGTCTCCTTTCGTTACTCTTTTGTCTCCTTTTCATCTCTAGTCTTTGTCCACCCATCTGCCAATCAAAACCACACTCACCCAAATCCATCTATCACTTGCCAGACCACCCCCCCCCCCCACCTACTGCAATTAGCCCCAAAACATTATCATGTCCTCCAGAGGTGCTGCCTGACAATAAAACTTTGTTTTCTATTCAAATAATCTCAAAGCTCCAGAAATTAGAAAAGTAAGATCCACAATGTTTCTGACAGAATGTTCACCAAAGATCCCTCATGGAAAGTGCAGCCATGCCAAGAGCTAGGGCATAAGTATTCCTGTTTTAAGCCAAATATCAAGAATAGTGCATTCACAGTGCAGAGTATGGTGCAAAGAAGAGGTTAGTGCTGTAATTCTAAACTCTATGAAGTGTTCAGCATCATAGTGGTGGAACTCCATTAAAGTATTAAAGGAGTATTAAAGATTGGCACTTCAGTTTTGGTATAAATTTCAGCTGGAGCACAGGCTTTCCAAGCAGAGGTGCCACCTTCATCCTCACTGCTGTATGTGCAATAAATTGCAAGATTTTCTAGATCTACTTGCTTCAGTCCAAATTTATATACATACATATTCATAATTCTTGCTGTAACTGGGTATATTTTTTACCTGATTTTTGAATAATATTTTTCATCAGTAGCTCCTACTTGTTTCCAAGGTTCCTATATGGTATAATTACTGGAAGGCCAATTACTGTTCTGCAGTTCTTTTCCATGATGCCCCCTCGAGACATCTTGTTTCACCAATCCACAATTATTCCAAGCTCTTTATGCACAAATGTGAAACAATACCTTCTCTGTCATCAAAGTAGCAATCAGGCAACAATAAGATTTTATCTTACATCTGGTACAGTTCAAATTTACTCGATGTAGAGTTGGGTACATGTGGTATATTTGAAAACAACTGACACCTATGCTGATTACTTATGTGGTTTAGTGCCACCAGGATTCCTACCTTTCAAGGACTCTACGTTAATGCCAAGAACAAAACTGGCATTTTCTAGTACCTTCCTCTTAAGGGTTTCTTTTTTTGCCTCTACTTCCTTCTTCACTTGGTCATGGGAACAAACTCTTCTCCAAGTTGCATAAGTAAAGCACCAACCTCTAAACCTTAGCTTATGGTCTTCACATTTCCATCGTGTTTCACTTGATTTGCTCAACCATTCCTCCTTTCTTCAGTTTGAATCTCTTGTCTTCAATATAAAGAAAACGTACTATTCTCCCATTTTTGATAATTCTCTGTGGTATAGCCACACCTTTGATCAGTCATATCCAGGATGTATATAATTAATCCATAGCTGGAACACATAGGTTAACTACACCATTTCAAAGTTTCAGTCTCATACATATCAGGTCTTATGAAGATGAGAAACAAACTGGTTGTAACAGTGGAGGAAAGAAAATTCAGTACATAGAGACTATGTTTTAAAGAGAATGGCTATACACCATAAATAGTCACACTATGTAATCTAAAATTTAAGTAAATGGTTTACAGTATGATTAAAGGATAAAAACTTAGAAAATAATATGAGAGGGAGAAAAAAGTTAGAATCTAAAAATGTTGTTGCACAATTAGATCAATAGAACACAAATCATTAAATGAGAGGTCGACACAAAATGCTGATGGGTCAGGCAGCATCTCTGGAGAACGTGGGTAGGTGATGTTTCGGGTCGGGTCGGGTCATTCTCCAGATGTGCTGTCGAATCCGTTGAGTTACTCTCGCATTTTTTCTCTATCTTTGGCATAAATCAACATCTGCTATTTCTTATTATTAGTTTAGTTTAGAGATACAGCATGAAAATAGGCCCTTCTGCTCACCGGGTACACACTGACTAGCGATCCTCATACACTCCTACTATCCTATACACTAGGGATAATTTACAATTTTCCCGAAGCTAATTAGCCTACACATTTCTATGCTTCTGGAATGTGGGAGGAAAGCGGAGCACCCAGAGAAAACTCATGCGGTCACAGGGAGAACATACAAACTCCGTACAGACAGTACCCATAGTCGGGATCGAATCCAGATCTCTGGCGCTGTAAGGCAGCAACTCTACCACTGTGCTGCCACTACATATTATTAAATGTGCGGTTGGTCCTTCATAAAAGTGAATATTAAGACCACGTAGAAAAGTACCTACTGTACTGTAACAGACCAATTGACCCCACAATCTACTTCAGTCCAAAATCTTCTCAACTCTTATCTAACCCCATCAATATATTAAATTATTTTATTTTGTTTGTGTTCATTAACCTACAATGCATCCAAGCTTCCCTTTAAATGTACCAATGTTATTTACCTGAATTCATAATATGTTCTACATTTTATGTGAAGAAATTTCAACTGATTTGATTTAAGCGTGTCTGTCTTGCTCCTCTTTCTACTTCTATTGATAAATTATATATTTTTTAAAGTGTTTATGGTTGAGTGCTGATAAAAGCAATTTATAGTTCAGATTGCAGCATTTTTATTACATAACATCTTTCACATGTTAAATATAATTAAGTGAAGGCATGTATTCTTATTAAACATCCAAAATCCCCCCTTTCCATATACGGATTGTTTCCACACTCTAGCCTAATCTTTTATTTTGCAATAGACATTTCATCTATTTTCGCTGTGTCATAAATCTTCAACCAGCACAAATGCAAATGGAATTAAATTTTTGTTATCAACTTTTTAATAGCATATAAGTTTCAGGAATTCTTCAATGGTTTTGACTGTGAAGGTATAAATTGCCCACCTTCTGGTAACTTCAGCCAAAATCTAGAATAAACACTGAATATTCTCTCAGTGGCATCCCTTTGTCATTGTTGTTTCATGTTGGAGGTGGTGAAAATGTCGGAGGATTATTTGTTGTATGTGATGGCTGGTAGGGTGGAAGGTGAGGACAAGGGGGACTCTGCCCTTGTTACGAGTGGGGGGGATGGGGAATGAGAGCAGAGTTACTCATTATAGCACAGACCCTAGTGAAAGCCTCATCTATAGTAGAAGAGGGGAATTCTCGTTCCCTGAAGAATGAGGACATCTCCGATGCCCTGGTTTGGAACACCTTATCCTGGGTGCAGATGCGGCGTAGACGGAGGAATTGGGAGTAGGGGATGGAGTCCTTACAAGAAGCAGGGTGGGAAGAAGTGTAGTCCAGATACCCATGGGAGTCAGTGGGTTTATAATACATGTCGGTCAGTAGTCTATCACTTGCGATGGAGATAGTGAGGTTTAGAAATAGTAGGGAAAAAAGCAGAAATGGTCCAGGTGTATTTGAGTGCCGGATGAAAGTTAGTGGTGAAATGGATGAAGTCAGTGAGTTGTGTATGGGTGCAGGAGGTAGCAACAATGCAGTTGTCGATGTAGTAGAGGTAAAGTTTGGGGATAGGGTCATGGTACGCCTCAAACAATGATTGTTCAACGTACCCTACAAAGAGGCAGGCAATAGCTTGGGCCCATGCATGTGTCCAAAGCTACGCCTTGTATTTGGAGATATGGGAGGAGTCAAACGGAAAGTTCTTAAAGGTAAGGACGAGCTCCACGAGGGGGAGGAGATTATCAGTAGATGGGGTTTGGTTGGTTCTGCGGTCGGTGAGACCAAGAGTAGGCTTGGCGATCGCTTCGCCCGACAACTCCGCTCTGTTCGCAATAGCCTACCTGATCTCCCGGTGGCTCAGCACTTAAACTCCCCCTCCCATTCCGAATCCGGCCTTTCTGTCCTGGGCCTCCTCCATGGCCAGAGTGAGGCCCACCGTAAATTGGAGGAGCAGCACCTCATATTTCGCTTGGGCAGTTTACACCACAGCGGTATGAACATTGACTTCTCCAATTTTAGGTAGTCCCTGCCTTCTCCTCCCCTTCCCAGGTCTCCCACAGCTCACTGTCTCCGTCTCTTCCTTTCTTCTTCCCCCCCCCCCCCCCCCCCCCCCCCCTCACATCAGATTGAACTGAATGATTCCCTGGTCTGCTGAGAGCACATCATGTGCACTGCTGCTGCTTATGAAGCTATATGTGGTGACTTTTTATTAACTTTGAACTATCACAATTGGCAGTAATAGGCAACCACCATTCCCAACAATGCAACTCTCCTGTCCTTGCACCACCACCTTCAGCATAAACTGCCAAGAGAGGTAAGCAATGTTTAAGGATCCCTCTGTATTTCTCGACAAATCGATGAAACATCTTGAATACACAGGTATTCTCTAGGTATGCTGAGAACTCTTCACATATAGAACTCTGGTGCTGAAGCTATCACTATGATTCTTCCATTATTGATGAACCATCTGGACTGACAAACTGCCTCAAAAATAGAATCCTATCTGAGGTAAGAAAATAATGATTTCTTCCTAGTTTTTACTGACAAAGAATGTTTTGTTCTTCTGTTGCTCAAGCATGAAGCTAAATTCACTGGCTTTAAGGTTTTTAGAGGTAATAATGTGTTTTTCACCATTCATTAACAATATGTGAATATTTCTAAGTGCCTCTTCAACCATTGTGCACTACTACAGCAAGTGGTACCTGGATACCTTAGATAATAATAAGATTAGACAGGGTTGAGGTTGAGTTTAGTTTATTGTCACGTGTGCCGAGGCAAAGTGAAAAGCTTTTGTTGCATGTTAACCAGTCATCAGAAAGACAATACATGATTACAATCAAGCCGTTCACAGTGTATGGATACATGATAAAGGGAATAATGTGAATAACGTTTAGTGCAAGATAAAGCCAGTTCAGTCTGATCAAAGATAGACCGAGGGTCTCCAATGAGGTAGATAGTAGTTCAGGACTGATCTCTAGTTGTGGTAGGGTTGTTCAGTCCCTGAATTGGGAGGTGCACATTTTCATACTTCAATACCTTTTGCCCCATGGGAGAGGGGAGAAGAGGAAGTGGCCAGGGTGTGTCCTTGGTTATACTGGTAGCCTTGCCCAGACAATGGGAGGTATAAATGGAGTCAATGGAAGAGAGGTTGGTTTGTGTGATGGTCTGGGCTGCGACCACATTTCTCTGCAATTTCTTGCAGTCTTGGATGGAGCGGTTCCCAAACTATGCTATGACACATCCCGATAAAATGCTTTTTATGGCGCAGCTGTAGAAATTGGTGTGAGTTGTTGGGGACATGCAAAATGATCTAAGCCTTTGAAGGAAGTAGAGTAATTGGTGTGATTTCTTGGCCATTGCTTCAATATCGATGGTCCAGAAGTTATTGGTGATATTAACTCCTCGGAATTTGAAGCTTTCAACCATCTTTACTTCGACTCTGTCAATGCAAACTGGGGTATATGTACCGCTTCGCTTCCTGAAGCCAAACACTATCTCCTTTGTCTTGCTGACATTTAGGGAAAGGTTCTTGTCTCGACACAAGGTCACAAGGTTCTCAATCTCCTTCCTGCACTCCGTCTCATCTTTATTTCATATCTGGCCCACAATGCTGGTGTCACCTGCAAATTTATAAATTGAATTAGATTTGTACATGGCTGCACAATCATGGGTGTACAAGAAGTAAAGGAGAGGGCTAGGAACGCATCCTTGTGGAGCAACACTGTCGAGAATTATTGTGGAGGATGATCTCTCCCTATCTTCACTGATTGGGGTCTGTTGGTCAGGAAGTCGAGGATCCAGTTGTAGAGGTGAGTACCTACTCCAAGTCCCGCGAGTTTCGTGATGAGTTTTGATGGTATAAGGGTGTTATAGGCAGAGCTGTAGACTATGACTAGGAGTCCAATGCCTACTGGATCTCCTGGTTGTTAACTACTTTAACTTCCCTTTCCTTGGAAAATTGAGGAACAGCACTTCATATTCCGCTTGGGTTGCTTACACTATGAATATTGAATTCTCCAATTTTCGTTAACTTCTACAAAAACTTACGTTTACCCTCCCCTTTCACCCCCCGTTATAAAAAGTCCGTTAACCAGCTTCACAGTTCACAACTATGTATCCCTCTTGGACTCATACCTGTTTCTATCTCTAGCCTCTGCACAAGGCCACAAGAAATTGCAGAGACTTGGTGGATGTAGCTCAGTCCATCACACAGACCAGACTTCTTACCATTGACTCCATCTGTGCTTCAGAAAAGCAGTCAACACAATTATGTACCTTTTCCACCCAGTTATTCGTTCTTCTCAGAAGATACAGAAGCTTGAATGTTTGCACCACAAGACCCAGGAACAACTTCTTCCCTTGTTATCAGACTTCTGAACAGTCCTGCCATACTCTAGGTTACAGTCCCGATTCTCCAACATATCTCATTATGGACATTGGATTTTTTTCTCAGGAACTAGTTTAATTTAATTTATTATTGTTACGTGCATCAAGGTGCAATGTAAAGCTTTTGTTTGCATGCTATCCAGTCAAAGAAAATACTATAAATGTTTAAAATCAAACCATCCACAGTGTGCAGATAAAGGATAAAGGGTACAGCATTTAGTGTGGCAAGTTTAAAGAGCGCATAGTTAGTGTAAGAAATGCTGCTGTTGAACAAACTCAATGGAGTGAAGCAAAACGGTAGGCACGGTGGCGCAGCGGTAGAGTTGCTGCCTTACAGCGCTTGCAGCGCCGGAGACCTGAGTTCGATCCCGACTACTGGTGCTGTCTGTACAGAGTTTGTATGTTCTCCCCGTGATCTGCGTGGGTTTTCTCCGAGATCTTCAGTTTCCTTCCACACTCCAAAGATGTCCAGGTATGTAGGTAAATTGGCTTGGTGTAAATGTAAAAAAATTGTTCCTAATATGTGTAGGATAGGGTTAATGTGCGGGGATTGCTGATCGGTGCAGACTCAGTGGGCCGAAGGCTGTATCTCTAAACTAAACAATAAAAATTGTAATGGATGATAGCAGATATTCTTCTTGGACCAGCATGCAAAGTATCGCCTAGCACTGGTGATATCTTGAAGATCAGAAGCTATCAGATTTTTGAACGGTCCTACCATGTTAGCGTAACATCCAATTCACCTCTGTCTTAAGCTGTTCCTCCTCTACCCCTTTGTGGACATTGGACTTTGTCTATGGAAGTGACGTGCTACAATACTGAGAACTATATTCTGCACTCTGTATCTTCCACTTTGCTCTATCTACTGTACTTGAATTTGATTTGGTTGTACTTATGTATGGTATATCTGATCTGTTTGGATAGCACGCAAACAAAGCTTTTCACTGTACCTTGGTACACATGATAATAATAAACATCCTAGCTGTAGAATCGAAGATGTGCTCCAGAATTAGCTGCACCTTGTCAAGTTATAATATTGGTATCTACATGGCAATGTGAACAAATGTTCAGCTTTATCTTGACCACAAAAAAAAACAGGGGAAATACAAATTGGCTAATTAAAATCCTATCCCTCCATTGGATGAACATTGCATAGCACAGTGTGGTGTGAATATTGGTAGAGCTGCTGCCTCACAGCATCAGAGACCCGAGTTCGATGCTGACCCTGTGTGCTGTATGTGTCTACCTTTAACGTTCTTTTGTTGAGTCACCCAGGCTGGGTAGCAGGAAAGGGTTAGTTATTTATCACTGATCATAAAAATAACTGGACCAGTCACATAAACAGGTCACAAAAGCAGTTTAGTCATTGTGCTTTTTCTGGAAAGTGTCCAAACTCACAACTCCCCAAAATATTCTACCTTCTCAAAGTTAAATAAAATAATATTGTAGTACAGCCCATGTATCTGGATAAATGCAGCTTCAAAATCTTTTACAAAATTCCATACGAATCAAGATAAAGTACCATCATCCTCCCCCAAAAAACTCATCCTGAAGAAGGGTCTCGACCCGAAACGTCGCCTATCTCCTTCGCTCCTTAGATGCTGCTGCACCCGCTCAGATTCTCCAGCTTTTTGTGTACCCTCGATTCTCCAGCATCTGCAGTTCCTTCTTTAACTCATTCTAGATAGTCACTCTTGCTGACCGGTTGCATCGTGGCTTGGTTCGGCAACTTGAGCGCCTTGGAGAGGAAAAGACTACAAAAAGTAGTAAACACTGCCCAGTCCATCATCGGCTCTGACCTTCCTTCCATCGAGGGGATTTATCGCAGTCGCTGCCTCAAAAAGGCTGGCAGCATCATCAAGGACCCACACCACCCTGGCCACACACTCATCTCCCTGCTACCTTTGGGTAGAAGGTACAGGAGCCTGAAGACTGCAACAACCCGGTTTAGGAATAGCTACTTCCCCACAGCCATCAGGCTATTAAACCTGGCTCGGAACTCTGATCATTAATATCCCTCCATCTGTTATTTGCATTTTATTAATTAATTATTTATTAATGGGTGTATTTACATATAGAATTGTAGTCAATGCCTTCTATGTTCTGTTGTGCTATGCAAAGAAAGATTTTCATTGTCCTGTCTGGGACACACGACAATAAACTCTTTTGACTTTGACTTTGACTCCTACATTCATGGTCATACAAAACCAGGATGTATCAATAACCAAGGCCACTTCGACGATCAGTCATTTTCCAACATATAATCCCAATAATCCATAAGCATAAAACCACAAAATATTGGAGCAGAATTAGGCCATTCAGCCCATTGAATCTGCTTCGTTATTTGATCATATTTTTTCCTTTTGACCCCATTGTTCTGCCTTCATAGCTCATAAGTTCTAGGAGCAGAATTAGGCCATTTGACCCATCGAGTCTACTCTGCCATTCAACCATGGATGGTCTATCTTTCCTTCTCAACCCTACTCGCCTGCCTTCTCTACATAACCTTCGATTAGCGATGTTACAATACTTACCATCAGCGGCGCTGCAGTTCTACCACTGGCCGTGTGCACACCTTTGGCGCCTTTGGGGGGGGGGGGGGGAGGGGGCGGGATTAAAATGCCGTTTTCTCCTGCCTGTCCGAGATGTATTTCCTCAGGCTGCCAGCTGATGCAGAAAAATCGTTCTGACTTACGTTCTCAGAAGTTTTTTTTAAAAATCGCATGGACAATTTAATCGCTGGAGTAAATTTAAAAAACCTACTTCTAACGCCCTCAATGGGACGGATCTCACGTAGGGGACAAAACACGGGTAAGTAGTTTATTTTACATATAAACTTGCTTCTTAGGATGACTTTAATCAAAATTTCCTGGGCAAAAATGTGATTTTGGCCCCATACGAACCGGCAGTGTTTTTCCTGCCGATATGGGGTTCAAATTCACCACAGCCGCAACGTTCCAAATGGTCGTGTTCCACAAAAACCCACTCGCAAGATTATTTAAATGCCCATTAATTTACAGGAATTAAACATTAAATTCCTTCCATTTGGCCTATAAATTCATAACAATGAGATTTTAAAATCTTGTTATATTGTAAATTCTTATGTGAATGTTATTTGGACACTTAGTGCACATATATATATTGTCTAAAATTTTATTTATTTATTTATTTTTAAAAATATTTTTATTAGAAGCAATGCATATTGTCAATGATATAAGTTTTTCAAATACACATTTAACTTGTTTCAAAAGTTATACAAATATTACGGATTGATTTATATAAGGTTCTATTTTTTTTAGAAAGTAAAGAAAGTAAAGAGGTGAAAGAATAGGTGTATAATCAATGAAGATTGTGATTAAATAATATTGATTATGATTATATAAAAAAAAAAAAAATAAAAAAAAAACCAAAACAATAAAAATAATAAAAATAAAAAATAATACAAGCAAACAATTATTATATTTTTTTAAAAATGAAGTATACATCTTAACAATGAATGGAACAATTTCACATAACAATATCTATAGAGACGTGTATACAAATCTCAGAATAGATCTTTTCATCTAATCCTACCACCGGGTATTTATTGAGTTACAATGCTGAGCTCAGCTACCCCTTCATATAGTCAGTGAATGGAGACCATATTTGTCCATTAGGACAAACCTGATTCTCTACAAATGCAGCGTCTCCAACATTTCCACTGTCCACGTTTTAATTGTGGGGGATAATGTTCCCTTCCAGAATTTTAATATTAATTTTTTTCCAATTATCAAACAGTAATCAAGAAAATTTCTTTGATTTACTGTAAATATTAGATTTGAATCTGAAACTCCTAATATTATTATCTTTGGGTCAGGATCCAATTTAATCTTAAGAACTATGGAAATGATTTTAAAAATTTCAGTTCAATAACTATTAAGTTTTGTACATGTTACAAAACAATGCGTTAAATTAGCTTCTGAGTTCCAAATTAGCTTCCAAATAGGGGAGATGTTAGGAAAAATTCTATTTCATTTCCTTTTTGAACAATGTAATCTATGTAATACTTTGAATTGTATCAAGGTATGTCTGGCATTTAACGAACAACGGTGTATACGTTGTAGACTTTCTTCCCAAGTTTCTTTTAATAAAGATAAGCCTATTTCATTTTCCCATATTTGTCGGTATGATTCTGTTGTTGGAATTTCCCTATCCAAAAGAGTATTGTATATGTATGCTATTAGTTTTTCTGTATTTGGGTGCTTGTTGAGCACTTCATCCAATAATCCTAGTTCTCTATTTTTATAATCTTGCATGTTTGATTTGATATGATCTCTAATTTGTAAATACCTAAACAAGTTATTTGGGTGCAATCCATAGATATCTTTTAACTCTTGAAATGAGAGAAATTTCCCTTTCCTCTAAAGGTATTCTATCCTTATAATTCCTAAATTTTTCCATTGTCTAAACCCCCTATCCAATATAGAGGGTTTAAATAAAGGATTATTCATAATTGGTAAGCAAAAGCGACAGATTATCCAAATGTAGAGTCTTAACTATTTGTTTCCAAATACATCTATTGCTATAGATTATAGGATTTTACCTATAATTTTTTTTTGTACCTCCCTTGGAGCAAGGAGAATCGAACTTGTATCGAAAGGTAAACAGTCTTCCTTTTCCATTTTTAGCCAAACTGGTTCCTGATCCATATTTACCAACCAAAAATTCATATTCTTAATCTGAACCGCCCAGAAGTAATATAAAAAATTAGGTAGTGCTAATCCTCCTTTTATCTTAGATTTACATAAATGTTTTTTACTTATTCTGTGACTTTTATAATCCCAAATAAAGCTATTAACAATAGAATCAATTAAAAAAAAAAAAACGTTTTAGGGAGGTAAAGAGGGATAGCTTGAAATAAATATAATAGTTGTGGTAAAAAAATCATTTTTATGGCATTTATTCTGCCGATCATTGATATTGGTATAGAATATTATTTTTTAGTTTATTCAATAGTTGGGGATAATTTGATTTGAATAGAGAATTGTATGATTTAGATACATTAATTCCTAGATATTTAATTTTGTCCGTAACTATTTTAAATGGAAATTTTTGTAGTATATTTGATTTTATTCCAGTTATAGGCATAAATTCATTTTTATTTCAATTAATTCTATATCCTGAGAATGTACTAAATTCAGTTATAACATTAAGTAAATTAGGAATACTAATCTCTGGTTTTGTAATATATATTAAGACGTCATCTGCATATAAAGTTATTTTATTCGTTGTGGTATTGGTATTATATCCATATATTTCTGGTTCTGATCTAATCCTTTCGGCTAATAGTTCTATTGCAAGAGCAAATAATAAAGGTGATAACGGACATCCTTGTCTGCAACCCCTAAAGAGATTAAATTTGGTTGATAACATTTGATTTGTTAATATTCTTGGGTTAGAATATAAAATTCTAACCCATTTACAAAATCTGTCCCCCAATTGAAATTTCTGCATTACCTTAAATAAATAAGGCCATTCAACCTGATCAAATGCTTTTTCTGCATCAAGGGATATGACAGCTAATTCAATATCATTAATTCTTTTTGAATATATGATATTGAATAGACGTCTCAACTTATAAGTTTGGGAATAAAGCCTGTTTGATCATGATGTATTAATTTATTAATCACTAAACTTAACCTTTGAGATAAGATTTTAGTTAATATTTTTTGATCAGTATTTAGAAGAGCAATTGCTCTATATGATCCTGGATCTTCCAGATCATTATCTGTTTTAGGAATGAGTGTAATTGTGGACTAATTTAAACTTTCTGGTAACTTTCCTTGTTCGTAGGCGTATTTATATATTGTTTATAAACGTGGGGAAATAAAATCCTGAAACTTCTTATAAAATTCAACACCTAAACCGTCGGGGCCAGCAGCCTTTTCCATTTTTCAATGATCTGATTGATTCCTCAATATCTTTTACTGATATTTCAGCGTCTAGCAAGTCTCTTCCTTCCTGATCCAAACCTTTAATATGACATTCATGTAGGAATGTTTCCATTCCATCAGATTGACCCGTCAGTTTGGTTGAATAAAGTTTTTGATAGTAATGCAGGAATCTGTCATTAATATATTTTGGTAAAGTTAGTATTTCTCCTTGTTCAGATCTGATTTTATGTATCATTTTTTCTTCATCTAATTTTCTAATTTGGCGTGACAAACGTTTTTGTGGTTTATCCCCGAATTCAAAGTATACTTGTTTAGTCTGTTGGAAAAGTTTAATAACATAATTTGAGTATATCTCATTTAGCTTATATTTTAATGTTGCAATTTTATTATATATCACCCTAGATGGGGATATTGCGTTTTCAATATTTAATTGCTTTATTTCATTTTCCAACTTTTGTTGAATCTTTCGGTTTTCCTTATTAAGGTGTGCTTGCGCGGATATTATAGCACCACGGATAAAGGCTTTAAATATCTCCCAAAGAAGTGACAAAGAAATTCCAGGTTTATCATTAGTCTCAAAGAACAGTTTAATCTGTTTAACCAGATAATCATAACAAGCCTTATCATTTAATATTTGAGGGTTGAGTCTCCGTTGAGAATATTTATTAGTTATACCCTTTAAGTTCATCTTAAATGTTAATGGGGCATGATCCGAAATAATAATATTATGATATTTTGAATCATACGTGAATGGAATTAACTTTGAATCCATTAAAAAATAATCTATCCTTGAATAGGTTCCGAATACCAGAGAGTAAAATGAGTATTCCCGACCAGAGGGATTATCAGTTCTCCAAACATCCTTGACAGTTGCAGTACTAATAAAATAATTTATGAGTTTGCTTGATTTAGATATAGCTTTCCTTTTAGTTGATGATCTATCTAGATAATTATCTAAAGTGCAGTTTAAATCACCCCCAATTATTAGATTATGTTGTGTAACTATAGGAATAGTATTAAATATTTTCTTAAAAAACAATGAATTATCAAAGTTGGGTCCATATATGTTCATAAGAACGACTTTCTTTGAATATAATTCATCCGTAACTATTATGTATCTACCCTCAGTATCTTCTATTGTTAAGCTATGTTTAAGTGGAATGCCTTTACGAATAAGTATTGCAACCCCTCTAGACTTATGTGTAAATGAAGAATGAAACACTTTAGAAATCCATTTTGCTGTTAGTCTATATTGCGCATCCTTTTTAAGGTGCGTCTCTTGAAGAAAAATTATGTCTGATTTAATTCTATTTAACTGGGCCAAAACCTTACTTCTTTTAATTGGTTCATTAATTCCCTTTACGTTCCAACTGCAGAAGGTGATTCCATCACCCCCAGTTTTCGTATTAATGTCTTGCATTTTATTATTAAGGTGGATTATAATGGAGTAGATGTCTCAGCATATCCATCCCAATCTCATACCCATGTTTCTGATTGATGAGTTTTATTACTAATAACTTTATCTTACATAAATATATCTCTTCAAACCAACTGTATAATACCAATCATAACTGAAATAATATAGTACATTATATAAAATATAGGAGACAAAATAAAAATAAAAAATGTTAGTGGTGTTAGTGATGTGCAGAAAAAAAAGAGTGACTACAACAAAATTTAGTGTAGTTAGTGTAAGCCACACTAGCGTGGCTATTAATCTACTGATTTCCGTTATTTAAAAAAAAAGATGTTTATGGTTCCAGCTCCATATATGCCTTAAGGGCTATATATATATAGGGGTGGGGTGTTAAATTGAAATGCTTATTAATGCTTGATAATTTTGACTACTACTGTCGATTTTAACTATTTTAAGAGGAGTGACATGCAATTTTAAGTGATAATTAATACTAAGCTATTTCTATTATATGTTAGTTTTTTATTAGTAATCCATAAACCATCCTTAACCAGTGATTTTAAAAGTCCGTTATTCTTCCTCCTTCTCTCTGGATAATCAGTACCATCAGGTAAGTGTTAAGTATTGTTTGAGTTCACTATTCTTCATCCGCATCTTCTTCTTCCACTGCTTCTTCCTCCTCCAACTTCTTCTCGATATTACGAGCAAATTCAAGTGCTTCTGTATGCTTGATGAAGTGATGCTCTTTGTTATCGTAGCTTACTCTTAGTGTAGCAGGATACATCAGGCCATATCTCAGACCCCTTATATTCTTAAGGATGCTTCTTGTTTCAGTAAATAAAGCTTATCTCTTGGCCACTTCTGCAGGGTAATCTCTGAATATGCTGATCTTATCTCCATCTTAGTTATGATTTTTCTTACGAATTATTATCTTCACCATATCTTCTAAAACGTGATCATAAACCACTTTCACAATTTTATTTATTAGAGGTAAATACATCAATGTACTTCACGTATATATTGTTACAATCATAGTACCCCATAATTTTATGGCTTTTAAAGAAAAAGATTAGAAAGAAAGAGAGTGAAATAGGTGAAAACGCTTAGGGTATTTAAAAATGTTAAATTTTTCTTAAGAAATGGATAGATGTTTAGATCTAGTAATTGAATTTTGTAATTAGCTACAATTAGGTAACTAACTAATTAGATGCTTTAATTTCAAATCATCCAAGTAAGATTGTTTCATATTTGTTTCAGAATGCTTCAATCTATAATAACTGAGAAATTTCATTCAGTTCTCTTAATTTTTAATAAAGTTATGGGCTTTTGACTGTCCTCGATCACAGCTTTTGAGTTAAGGCAATGGAAAGGCAATGGGGAACAAGATGCTAATTTCCTAGTATGAAAATGCCCATAAAACTTTTAATACTGAAGATATGAAAGTGAATTAGGTGTCAAATTAAACTCCTTTTAAGCTTTATCGGATGGGATAAATTGCAGACTTGATTATTAAAATCTCAAAATGTTGTAACATTGCTACTTTGATGCCATTGTTAATCAAGAACCTGCCAATCTCTGCTTTAAAAATACCCACTGACAGCCTCCACTGCTGTCTGTGGTAATGAATTACATAAATTTACCACCCTCTGGCTAAATAAATGCCTGCTCATCTCCGCATTATGCTCCCCACCATCGTCAAGTTTCCAATAAGGTCATGCAGCTGAATTTAAAACAGAGCTGTTCCGTTAACAATTTGCGCAGTTGTGGTAACTCCACCAGGCAGCCTGGTCTGAAGAAGGGTCTCGACCCGAAACGTCGCCTATCTCATTCGCTCCTTAGATGCTGCTGCACCCGCTGAATTTCTCCAGCCTTTTGTGTACCCTGGTCTGTTCCATCTTATTTTGAACATGTCGGGTGATACAAAAAGATGCATCTTCAAATAATATAATTGGTATAATTTTCAAAATATTTTAAAGTCAGAAATCTGACGAACCTTTTTTTCTCTATTACTTTACACAAAATACAAATGCTAGGAAATATATTTTATTTGACGCAGTTTGCTGCACTATAGTTTCCCGCACAAAGGTGCACTAGCGTGTATGATCTCATGCTTACAAACAGTGGCGTAAGGAAAGACGTTTGCTCACCCGTGCCCGCGCTGCCTTTTCCGGAAGGTTATGTGGCCGGCTACATTTCTGGCCACATTTGTGAAAAAAGAGGCATGAGCAGCCATGGAAAAGCATTGGGAAAGCTTACCTTATACATAGACTTGGGCGATGTTTCATTGGAAAGTGTGAAAGCTAGTGTGAAAGACAATGTTATTACAATCACCGGAAATAGGGCTGAAATTACTGAAGAATGCGACGGCATGATAAGATGCAACTATCATGGGTTCACTAAGCCAGTTGCCCTTCCTGAAGGAACAGATCCAAACACTCTGAAACTCAGTACAGTCGATGGCTATACTCTGGCTGTAGAATTTGCCTTCCGCGGTATTCCCTGTCCCAGGTCGGAAGATACTTGTGATAATAGGGATGTATTTATTTCCACTTGGGCTGAAATTACCCAAGAAACACTCCCTTTGAACTGGGATGAAGCTGATTTAAAACCCGGATCACCAATGGTTGAACACCAGTCAACCTGCAACACCAACGGGGAAGCTGAAACTGAAGAAGTACACAATATTTCAGAGTCAGCAAACCACTGTATTCCAGCGGCATCCGTTCGTCGTATTCCACTCACACACGATGGACCGACCGCCTTCTTTTTTAGAAATTAATCAACTTCAATGTCATTCGAGAAACTATGACCCGTAGACTAGCTCGCACGACGTAGTATAGAATTTCTGTCCGATCACATAGCCGAAGAAGCACAAAAGTCACTATAATTCATCATACACCAGGGATACTGTCCCCTCTCTCGAATAGTGACTATGAAACGTTTTGTAAAACAAAACCGAGCCCAGCAGAGCCCAAATCATCTTCGCAGGTATGAAACGTAGTTTCCCGATGCAATTTAAATGCGTCCAAGAAAATATAAGTTTCTGAAAGTTCCAGATTTTTAGCTAAGGAGCCAACCAAGTGCCATGTTTTTAACTGGCTTCGGAGAAAGCAATTTTGGTAGATTGGTGCGCCTGATCAAGGGAGAAGTGCAGGATTTTCATTCTTTTGGACTGGAAACGATTGCCTAGAAAAAGCAACTGTTCAATAAAATTAAGCCTGGACATTTGTTGCAGTTGTTCAAATCCATTTACATCTCACGCATAGATTTATCTGAAGATGCACGCTTTACTAAACAATTAAACTATTTGGTTTTGAATATCCGTTGGAATAAATGTTTTCTTCGGTCGGCTTTTGAAGGACTTCAATGTTGAGAGATATATTTTAAAGCAAGTTTCAAAATATTTTAAAGATAATTATTGCTGTTCATCGAGTTTGAAACCGGGGATCATTTTATCTTGGGGCCTTTGGTCAATAGACAAAGGTGCAGGAGTAGGCCATTCGGCCCTTCGAGCCAGCACTTGTAGAAATAATAGTGATGTTTAAAGATAAATGGGAGGTGTTACATTTTGGTAGGACAAAGCATGGCAGGATTTACACAGTAAACAGCAGGACCCTGATGAGTATTATGGAACAGAGAGACCTGGCGGTGAAGATACATACAGTAGTTCCATGAAGGTAGTTCCATGAAGGTGACAACACGGATGGACAGGTTGCTGAGGAAGACATCAGGCACACTTGCATTTATCAGTCAGGGTACTGAGTACAGGAATACAGACGTCATGTTACAGCTGTACAAGATGTTAATAAGGCCAATTTGGAGTTCTGTGTACAGTTCTTGTTGACCTGCTATTAGAAGATGACACTATATTAGAAAGAGTGCAAACTGATTTACACGGATGTTACCAAATCTGGATGGTTTGAGTTGTAAGGAGAGGCTAGATGGACTGGGTCATTTTTCCATGGAGTGTAGGACCCTGAGGGATGACCTAATCTAGGTATAGAAAATCAAGAGGCACCCAGAGAAGGTGTATAGCTACAATCTTTTCTTTATGCAAGGAAGTCTAAAGCCAGATGATATAGGTTTAAGGTCAGAGTAGAAAGATTTAAAAGGGACCCGAGGTACAACCTTTTCACACAAAGGATGTTACGTATATGGAATGAGCGGCAAGAGAATACTTCAGAGAAAGCAATTTTGGTAGATTGATGTTCCTGATCAAGGGAGAAGTGCAGGATTTTCTGGTACAATTATGACATTCAAAAGACACTTGCATCGGTACATGCATAGGAATGGTTTGGAGGGATATGGACCTTATGGGGCTCGTTAAGCAACTTGGGTGACATGAACAAATCCGTGCTGTTTATCTCTATGACTCTGTAAAGAGCTCACTAACTTATAAAACTTCAGAATCTCACCAGTAGTCTGATCCCCTAGAGACTTGGAATACTGTCTGTCCCAGGGATTTGGCTTTGACAACTGATGGATTAGCAAGAGATGCTGTCCCATTGGTGCAAAACATGTTGACTCTCCAGAAAGATTGCCCATTTTAAGTAAACATCTTTTTACATCCTCATTACTTTCAAACAATAGCTTGGCACTAAGATTTAACTTTTAAAGGATGTCCCATTCTCCATTTCTGATTTAAAATCACATAAAAGCTGAAAAGTTGGAAATAATGTGCAGGAAGGATTACGTCTGCTGAGACTGATGTGTATTTCCAGTGCTTTATGTTTTTCAGATTCACATTTATTAATTTTGCATTCATATAGTGGCAAAACCAAACCATTTTGTGAGGTGGACGCAAATAGCCAGCAAAAGGACGTGGATAGGTTAATTGGACAAGAAATTACAAGGTGGATTTACCAGTATGGGAAAATGTAAGATTATAAAGTAATTAAATAAAGGAAGACTGCAAAATGTCACAGTACAAAGGGAATAGAGCCCTAGTATGTGAAGCACAAAAAGTTAGTATGTTTATTTGCAAGGAGTATTGGGTATAGATGTAGAAAATACTTTTAGAACTACTGGTGAGACCACAGCAGGAACACCGTGTAATTTTGGTCTCCAAACTTAGATGATATACTTTAATTGGAGATATTAAAGAGAAGGTTCATTAGGTTGATTCCAGATATGAAGATGTTGAGGAATGAAGAAAGGTTAAGTAAAATCATTGGAGTTAAAAAAAAATAAGACATGATCTTACTGGAACATGTAAGATTCTGAGGAGGTTGACAGGGTGAATGTTATAAGAATATCCTCTTTGTAAAGGTACCTGAAACAAGGGAATGTGTTCAGAATAATGATTTGCTTTTTTAAGATAGTAATGATGAAGCATTTCTTCTTTTAGGGGAATTTTCGTTTGCAAAATTTTCAACCTCAGGCAGCTGTGGAGGTGGAGTAATTGAATATATAGTGGAGACATTCGTACAACAAAAGTCAAGGGGTATGAGGAACGAACAGGATAGAAGAGTTTAGGTCAAGACTGGATCAGCCAAATTCTTATTGAATGGTGAAGCAGTCTTCTAATCAGATGATCCTATTCCAGTTCCCAACATCTCCGAAATTACCTGAATCTTTCTTTCTCTTTAATAAGATCCTAAGTCCAGGTGACTTGCCAATCTTAAATTCTCTGTGCAGCTTAATATAAAAATGTGTTAAAGAAGATAACGTAATAACCTTTTTTGGTGTGTTAGTAACCTATTTTATTTCTGGTAAACTTAAATTCGTTATATCTGGAATTAGTCAGAAGAGTGGAGTTCAGCTTTCTGGGGTTCCAGCCATGAACAGAGCCTAAATGGTGTATTATCAGTTAAAATAATTTAAAAAGTGGCTGTAAAAGATCTAAGAATTAGCAGAATAGCCAGAATTTTTGATTTAGTATTAAGATGTAGATTTATTCAATTAAGGAGGAAAACGGCATATTACTCAAGCACTTTCTTCTTGAGTAATATGTCAAGATTACATGAAATGCACAGAGGCATTTTAAGCATTAGAATACCCAAGATAGGAAAGTAAACACATGGTGTATGGGTAATGCTGGAAAGAAATGTTAGGGCAGTGACACTTTGGGATTTGTGTAAGAAGGAACTGCAGATGCTGGTTTAAACCTGGTTTAAACAAAAAGCTGGAGTAACTCAGCAGGACAGGCAGCATCTCTGGAGAGAAGGAATGGGTGAAGTTTCGAGTCAAAACCCTTCTTTAGACTGGTTTGGGATAAGGGAAATGAGAGATATAGACGGTGCTGTGAAGAGATAAAGAACAATGAATGAAAGATATGCAAAAAAGTAACAATTGAAAATGAGAAGCTAGTACGACTTGGGTGGGGAAGGGATTGGTTCTTAGTGACACTATGAGTTTGGTTCTGGGACAAGAATGTGCAGGATAGACGAGTTTCAATTCAACAGGGTTGGGAATAACATACTTGTAACATGCTGTGAATACAATGGAAACAGGAAAAAACCCGAGGCAGCAGGAAATAAAATAGAATCTATGGGAATTGCTGGAATGGGAAAAACCATGAAAGCAATAAAATACCAGTTAAAGGAGAAAAATATATAAATGTTACTTTTCTCAAATGATGAAATGTGGATAAAGTGAATGTGTAATGCACACAAAAATGTGAGGACGGTTTTTGAGATAAACATACAGTAGCTTATAAGGGAGACGAGTTATATTTGTGCAGAACTGTAAAACTAATAGCTTAGAAATCTGATCACATGATGCTCATTTTACAGATGCTAAACATATGGATTACAAGCCAGACGTGCCACATGAAGCATAATGGATTGGACTTTTCTGTAGGTGTCTCAGGTTCAGGCCAGTGTTTGGAAAACCGTGAAAAATTCATTCAAATTATGGTCCTGCACTGATTGGCAGACTTTGACCTGATATACTGGTACGTCGCTGTGTCAAACTCGTCGAGCAACTAATAACACTAATAGACAGGAATGACTCTTTACCAACCCTTTAAAAAGAATTATGCATTTCCTACAAGTTAAATGCTGATTTTTTATTTCATCTGTTTAAGAAAGAACTGCAGATGCTTGAAAAATCAAAGGTAGACAAAAAATGTTGGAGAAACTCAGCGGGAGGTGCTGTTCCTCCAATTTGCGCTGGGCCTCATCTTGCTTGTTAAGCATTGCACATTGAATTGTTATATAACTGGAAAACTGATTTTTGGTGGCACTCTAATCAGTTTCAATGCAGGCACAGGAGGGAGGACATAGGTGCAGCAGTGAAGATAACAGATAGCAGGAGCTGTTGCCCCAAGGAGGAAAGGAAGAAGGTTCTAAGAAAATCCGCAAGAAGCTAATGTACAGCAAATGCCTTCCCTGTTGATTACCCATTTTAGCTGCAGTAAAATGTCTAACTCATGGGTCCTGATTGTATCATATTTGGGGGGGGGGGGGTTGGCTTAGTGTCCTATTGAAAACAGATTTTGAAAAGAAGGTACTTTTACAAATCGGATGGATTGAATCTCATTAGAGGCGAGACCAACGTTTTTTAGGTGCTCTAGGGAGAGGTAAAATTAATCTGGTAGAGTGCTGGGCATACATAACAGAAAGAAGGTCCAAAAAGGATTAGGAGAGAGAAAACAACAGAATAAATTTGCTCACAGTGCATGTGTTGATGAGTTGATCAGTTGTTGGCATAAATTAATCATATATGATTATGATGTCATATGAATAACAGACATCATGCTAATATGGTTGGGTTAACTGTGTACTAAGAAATATTTTGGAGAAAATGGAAAGAGGATCAATGTTTCAAATGTTCTAAAGGTACCAAGGAATTACAATGGTGCTTTGTGTGTGTTTGGCCTTTGATTCCAAAAATGGAATAAGTATGCACGATATGGTAATTTTTGTACTACCTAATAGGCCAGGTTGCCCAGATGGCTAGTAGATAACTATTGGCAAGCAGCAGTGTATGCATTGAAAATTTCCCGACTTCGATGTAGCCTGGAAATATAATAAAAAACTGATGATCAACAATTCGATCATTTGTAAATCCCTAATGATTTGGCAACTGGTACACCAGAAATAGTTTCTGCATTCACATTAAACTTACCAACCCCCATGGTTTCCTCAGTGTCACGTATCCTTGCAATTCCATGGCGCTTGATGGTCCCCACACTCCCAAGATTTACTCGTCTCTGCTCCGCTGAGTCTCACATGTCTCCACACCTACCCACCTCCCTGGATTCTCACCGGTCTCTACATCCTCCCTTCCTCCACAAACCTCACCGGTCCCCACTGCCCCGAGTCTCACCAATACCCCCAATTCCATAGGAGTCAATGAATCCTTGGTTCCCTTGGACTATTCCACAAAGACAATGGGTTATGGTTCTCTAAGATTCATCAGATACCCTGTTCCTGCACTCTCCTGAAGCGTATCAAAGTTCAAGAGAGAATTTATTATAAACGTGTGACATGGTAAGAAACTTATTAAAAGTGTGTTGAGGGATTAGTTCAGTTTAGAGATACAACGTGGAAACAGACCCTGCGGGCCCACCAGTGATCACCCGTGCACTAGTTCTATCCTACACACTGGAAACAATTTACAGAGGTCAATAAACCTACAAACACACACGTCTTTGGCATGTGGGTGGAAACTGGATATCCCAAGAAAATCTACGCATTCACAGGGAGAACGTGCAAACTCCGTACAGACAGCACCCGAGGTTGCTGTAAGGCAGCAACAACTCTACCGCTATGCCACTGTGCTGCCCATTAATAAATATATTGACCAATATCTGCCACCACCAAAGAACACCAGAGCTTTTATGGTCTAGAATCTGTTGGAGATCCAGATTTATCTGACCTCCCATTTTGCCTCTCGTTTGGTTTGGAGACATTATGGACAGGCCCCTCAGATTTACTCCAGCCAAAGCTGATACACTTAAAATGTATTTGAATTGGGTTACTGAACTTTATTAAATATTAATTTCTATTCTAGTTCCACTGTTATATTTTATATTCCAAAATATTCAGTACTTCTCATTTATTTCAACCTCACGTAAGTCAACATCCAACCTTTTTTTTCCCACAAGATGAAGTCAGATCCATTGCTCTCTTTGTCTGTAATTTGCACCTTGCTAACTCAATATTAACATGGCAATCTTTGCTCCTGCCTATGTTCCATTTTGAATAACCCACCTATTGCAACATCTTTAGCATTTAATATTTCTTTGAATGTCACTTTGGTTTAGAAGCATGTGTTTTGATTGTTGTTGTCGCAGTGGTCATAACAAGATGGACTGAAAATATGGAACGTTAGTGCCTAATCGTAATAAATATCACCTTTCACATCAAACTGGAAACTGGCAACCAACGAATGCATTCAATGAAGAAAGAATACAGAGATACAAACTGAATTTGATGTGAAACAATACACATTGATGGCATCAAAGAATTTCCATGTGACATCACAGAATACACTTAATGTAGACGCAATGAACTGCAGATATCTTTTTACAAACAAAGACACAAAGTGCTGCAATAACTCAGCGGATCATGCAGCATCTCTGGGGAACGTGAACAGTGATGCTTTGGGTCGAAGCCCTTCATTTTTGGTTGTGGTTGGTGGATACAGGTGAGGGGGATTTTTGAAAGGCAGGTGGTTGGACAAATGCCAGAGACAAATGGTCCAGCAGAGACTAGACCATAAAGGCTCTGGTGCACTTTGGTGGTGGCAGATATTAGTCAATCTATTTATTAATGGGCAGCACAGTGTCAGTAAGTGTGAGATAAGAATAGAAGAGGTGCGATGTGTACTATGAATGGTTGGGCAAAAAGTGCTGAATGCTTCTCGGATCATTGGCTATATTTAAGAGGGAGTTAGATGTGGCCCTTGTGGCTAAGGGGATCAGAGGGTATGGAGAGAAGGGAGATACGGGATACTGAGTTGGATGATCAGCCATGATCATATTGAATGGCAGTGCAGGCTCGAAGGGCCGAATGGCCTACTCCTGCACCTAATTTCTATGTTTCTATGAATACAAGAACGCAGAATGGGATAGTAACAATAAAAACGTACAGCACAAAAATAACTGGGATTGGAGAAGACATTTTTCACTTTCTGTATCAATACAGTTTAAGTCAACCCAAGCATAGTTTTAACAATAGATTATTTTGTAGAGAAACTTGATGTCCACAACTTTAGTCCCAGCAACAGTTTATTTTTGTGCTTTAAACTGCAACATAATCTCAATAACAAGCAACGGGGAAGGTTTATCAGCAGACTTAAATCTGGATGACAGTCATAAGGTATTAAATAATTTATTCAAGAATTGACATCCTACTGATATCCTTTAACTCAGATGAAAGTTCCCTATTTTACAAATGTCTTTCCAGAGCAATAGATAAGGCCTAAGATGGCAGAAAATGAAGATAGACTATATTAAAAGGTGAGGGGGAAGGAGTGGTTGATGGGCAGATGGAGCCAGGTGGGGGAGAAACCAAGGTGATGATAAGTGGAAACAGCAAAGGATTACCGATAAGAAAGGATGAATAGAACCATATTATCAATTTCAAAACATTAAAAATGTGAATAAAAAAATTAGCAAACTCGCTTTTATTTTTCGTACATTCCATTATCAACGACTCAATCTGTGTGGGAATGGGAAGATAAAATGACACACAATAATCCAGAGTTGTTTCATGCCTGCAATTTTGCTGGAAGTTGATGACAACAATGTTAAAGAATTTTCATGTGACATCACAGAAGATAACAGAAATGTTACACTCTACAGAAAATTAGGATTTTGTTTCTAACACGTTGTGACAAAAGGAAATCACTGTATTACTTTTTGTTAAGTTTTATTATTAGTTAGAAGCAATTACATAATAAAAAAAAGGTACGTGTTCATTGTTGACAGAATAAAAATCATTTTGTTCTTTGTAGATATACTTAATCAGTATTATTTATGTTAATCCTTGCTTAATAATTGTGCTTCTATATTTTTTTTTCCATTTTTTATAAAGGTAGAAAATAGTAGAAAAAGATTAAACAAAAAAATATATATAAAAAGTTGGGAAAGAATGGAATATTCAACAGATTTTACATCGTTGGAGATATATCCGCGTTTTATGAAATGTACTACTTCATCTACTCTTCGATTCTGGTTTCAGTCGGGTTCTCGTGCCGAACCAGTTTGCCCCTTCAAATATTCAATAAATGGGGACCATATTTTTTTTAAATAGTTCTTGTTTGTCCATTAAGACAAATCTTATTCTTTCCAAATATAGGGTCTCCGACATTTCTGTGGTTCACATTTCAATTGTGGCGGTTGTAGAGCCTTTCCAAAATTTTAATATTAATTTTTTCCCAATTATTAAGCTATAATCAATAAAAATAATTTGATTCGAAGTAATGAATTGATTTGGTTCCGTTATTCCTAATATTATTAATTTTGAGTCAGGAGCCAGTTTGGTATTGATGACTTCTGAGATTATCTTAAAAATTTCCATCCAAAAATTATTAATTTTTATACAACTTATGAATGAGTGCAATAGGTTAGCCTCTAAATGTTGACATTTATCACAAATAGGGGAAACACTTGGAAAAATTCTATTCAGTTTTGTTTTTGAATAATGCAGTCTATGCAATACTTTAAATTGTATTAAAGAATGTCTAGTGTTTAACGAACAGTGATGTATATGTTGTAAGCTATCATCCCACATTTCTGGACTAATTGTTTGACCTAATTCATTTTCCCATGATTGCCTATATAAATCCGTCTTTGGAGCATCGCTATCTAATAACATACGATAAATATATGATATCAGTTTTTCTGTGTTCAGATGTTTATTCAAACATTCATCAAAAATTTCTATCTTTCTAAATTTATATTCATTTGTAATTGACTTAACATAGTCTCTGATTTGTAAATATCTAAAGTAATCCTTTGATTGAAGCCCATAAATTTGTTGTAATTCCTGAAATGAGAGAAATGGATTTTTCCTATAGAGATCACCCA
This sequence comes from Raja brachyura, assembly GCA_963514005.1. The sequence goes on from OY740802.1 coordinate 22,445,655, forward strand.
TCTTTGTAATTCCATGTTTTTCCATTGTAAAAAACCCTTATCCATCCATGAGGGTTTAAATGCTGCGTTGTTTACAATAGGAAGAGATAGTGGTATATAATCCAATTTTAATGCTTTCTTTATTTGTTTCCAAGTGCGTATTCCACTGTCTATTATAGGGTTTTCTTTATAGTTTTTTTTGCTTAATTTGGTAATAGCAAATAGAATTGACCCAATTTCAAAAGGTAAACAATCTTCTTTTTCCATTTTTAACCAGTCTGGTTGTTTATCTAATTTTTCCAACCAAAAGTTCATTTTCTTGATATTAACTGCCCAGAAATAAAACATAAAATTTGGTAATGCTAAGCCTCCATTTACTTTTGATTTACATAAATGTTTCTTGTTTATTCTGTGTTTCTTATAATCCCATATAAAATTAGTAACTATTGAATCAACCTTTTTAAAAAAAGTTTTTGGGAGATATATCGGGATTAATTGAAAAAGGTATAATAGTTGCGGGAGAAAAATAATTTTTATCGCATTAATTCTAGAATTAATGCGATAAAATATCATAGAAATGGATAATGTTTTCCAATACAAAATATTCTTATCTGATTTATTCAGTAAAGGCGGAAAATTAGATTTAAATAAAGAAGTATATCTCTTTGTTACATAAATTCCAAGATATTTAAGTTTTTCTTTTACTATTTTAAAAGGGAATTGTTGTAAAATATGTGGGTTACTTTCCCTTATTGGCATAATTTCGCTTTTGTTCCAATTAATTCTGTATCCTGATAACAAACCATATTGAGTTATTAAATTTAGTAGATTTGGGATACTAACTTCAGGTTTAGTAATGTAAACTAATACATCATCTGCGTATAACGAGATTTTGTTTTCCGTGTCTTTGGTTGTATACCCATATATTTCAGGATTGGATCTCACACTTTCTGCTAATGGTTCTATTACCAATGCAAATAATAACGGGGATAATGGACATCCTTGTCTACAACCTCTGGATAAATTAAATTTAGTTGATAACATTTGATTTGTTGATATCCTAGCTGTTGGATTGGTATATAGAAGTTTTATCCATGTACTAAACTTCTGGCCCAGTTGAAAAATTTTTATAACCGAAAATAAATAGGGCCACTCCACCTGGTCAAAAGCTTTCTCAGCGTCTAATGAAATAATGGCTAGATCTTTGTTAATATTTCTTTTTGAGTATATAATATTGAATAACCGTCTCAGGTTGTATGAAGAATACCTTTTTGGTATAAATCCTGTTTGATCCGGGTGTATTAATTTATTAATCACTATGCTTAATCTTTGTGCTAAGATTTTAGTTAATATTTTCTGATCAGTATTTAAAAGAGCTATAGCTCTATATGATCCTGGATCATCCAGATCCTTATCTATTTTTGGTATAAGTGTTATAATTGATTCATTTAACGTTTCTGGTAATTTATGTTGAGTATAGATATGTTCGTACAATGTCTTTAAATGCGGAACAATCAAATCATAAAATGGTTTATAAAATTCCGAGCCAATGCCATCTGGTCCTGGGGATTTACCATTTTTTAATGATTTGATAGACTCTTCAATTTCTTTTACTGTTATTTCCACATCTAATAATTCTCTATCTTTCAAATCTAACCCTTTAAGATTGCATTTTTTTTTTAAATGCTTCTATCTCTGTCTGGTTGTCTATAGTTTTAGCAGAATAAAGATTTTGATAGTATTGTAAAAATCTCTCGTTAATATCCTTAGGTTGTACTAATGATTCTCCTTTCTCTGATTTAATCTTACGTATTGTTTTTTCCCCGTCTAGTTTCCGTAATTGACGCGCCAATAATTTTTGAGGTTTATCTCCAAATTCAAAATGTAATTGTTTAGTATATGGATAAAATGTAACAACTTGATCTGAATATATTTTATTTTATTTGTATTTCAAAGCTTCAATTTTATTATGTTTTATCGTAGTTGGTTTAGTCGCATTCTCTATGTCTAGTTGTTTAATTTCCCTCTCCAATGCCTGTTGCATCTCCCGATTCTTTTTATTATAAAATGCTTGGGAAGAAATCACAGCTCCCCGCGTAAATGCTTTAAATGTTTCCCATAGTAAAGAAGGAGAAGTTTCAGGACTATCGTTTGTTTCAAAGAACATATTAATCTGTTTAGTAAGATATACCTGAGGTACGTTATCCTTTAAAATCTGTGGGCTAAGTCTCCATTGTCCCTGTTTCTCCGTACTTCCATTTATTTTAATCATAAATGTTAAAGGGGCATGATCCGAAATTATAATATTATGGTATTTTGAATTATATGTAAATGGAATTAGCTTATAATCCACCAAAAAATAATCTATTCTTGAATATGTTTTACGTACTGGTGAATAAAATGAATATTCTCTTCCAGTTGGGTTTTCTCTTCTCCAGACATCTTCGATATTACTAGTATCTATATATGCATTTAATAAATCACTGGAGTGGGAGTTTGTTTTCCGTTGTCTTGATGACCTATCTAAATAGGAATCTAATGTACAATTTAAGTCTCCTCCAATTATTAAATTATGTTGGGATAATTCCGGAATTGTATTAAATATTTTCTTAAAAAACAAAGGGCTATCAAAATTCGGTCCATAAACATTAATAAGAGTCAATTTATGTGCATATAGTTCACCTCGTATTATAATATATCTACCATCACTGTCCGTTATTGTTGATATATGTTTAAAAGGTATCCCTTTACGGATCAGTATTGCAACACCTCTGGATTTGTGTGTAAATGAAGAGTAATATGCTTTATCAATCCATTTAGCTTTCAATCTATGTTCTGTATCCTTTTTTAAATGTGTTTCTTGGAGAAAAATTACATCTGTTTTAAGTGCTTTTAAATGTGCTAGTACTTTACCTCTCTTAATTGGTTCATTGATACCCTTAACATTCCAGCTACAAAATGTTATACCTTCACCCCCGGTCTTCATATTTAAGTCTTGCATCTTTTGTTTAGGGAGGTCTATAAGAGAGCAGATGGTTCAGCTCGACAAACCCCACCTTACTCCCAAACCTCGAATAGATGAATCCTAAATCCCATTGATATTTATTACGTATATATCTCCATTGATAAAGCTCATGATTCCATTCTAACTTAAAGTTATAATGAAGTATTACATTCAAAAAAGGATAGATTAAAAGTTTAGTTGTGCACAAAAAGGAAGAAAAAAACTACATCTATTAGTAGTGTAGTTAGTGATAGCCATATTAACATGTCTAACCATCTACCGACTTCCGTAGTCGATGTAAAAAAACCTTAACTAGCTCCATACTCTCTTAAAAATAACATTTCCATAACAATATTTTACCGGGGGGGGTAATAAACATTATAGGTTACAAAATATTCAGATTCCATTAGTCAAATATATTTAAAAAAATAAGAATTAGAAGAGAAAAAATAAAAATGTTCCCAAAGGGGAAAAAAAAGCGGAGTAAAAGTGAAGAAAAGTGAAATTTAACTTTAAATCCAACCATTTAGCTAATTCTAAGTAATTCAAGTGTCAGTAATTAGTAACCGTTAGTAATAATTATTAATGGCACCGCGCAATAATATTAATATTTATTAGTTATTATGTTAATAATGTCTGTAGAAAAGGCCTTATTTTGCATCCATCTCCAGTTTCAATTGTCCTTGGGTATAACCGGGCCTTAAAACCATCCAGCCTCACAGTTACATTATTCGTTGACATCATTTATTTTGAAAATAATGTTCAGTCATCAGGCAGGCTTAATCTTCTGAGCAAACTCGAGTGCTTCCTCCAGCTTAGTGAAGAAGTGTTCTTTATTATCGTGGGTAACTCTTAATGTAGCCGGATACATCAGACCATACTTCAATCCTTTCACCTCCTTCAGTTTATTCTTTGCCTCCTTAAACTGCTTTCTCTTCCTGGAGACCTCCACAGGATAATCTCGGTAGATACTGATCTTATCTCCCTCATACATAAGATTCCTGGTACGGACAACTTTCTTCATCATCTCCTCCAGTACATGATCGGATTGTATCTTTACTATCAGTTGTCTTGGAGGGGCACCCAGTCGTGGACGACGTCTCATCACCCTGTGTGCTCGGGCTAGCAGAGGCTGATAATCCAAGTTTAAAGCTTTTTGAAGTAAGTATGCTGCAAATTCACGGGGGTCTCGATCCCCCCCTCTCTCCCTTCTTGGATACCCACAATTCTTAGGTTCTGACGTCCTCCCAGCCCCGTACATTTTTCAGTTATTTTGCTCAGTAGGTCTGATAAGCTGCTTTGTTGTTTCAGCGCTTGTTGAAGCAATCTCCTCCAGGTTTGTTATGGCTGTGGAAGATTCAATGCTTCCTCGGCAGGCTCCATTCTTGCATTAAAGTTAGTCTCCACCGAGCTGATTTTAACCTCTGTCTCCGCAGCCATATCTGTAATTTGCTGGCTCAGCCTTGCTTCCGTTTCCGACCTTCATTTTTCTGTTAATTTTAGGACTGTGGAGCTAATTTCTTCCTTCATCTCCAACTTTAACTCCTTAAACTCTTCCTTAAAATTTTGAAGTTCTTCTCTAACATTTACTCTCTTCATTTCTTCTTTCAGCTCTTCCTGAGCTAGTGTTATATTTTTAATCTCCTGACCAAAAAAATCCTAAGATCTTCCATCTCAGAAGATTTTTTAGACTTTGGTTTTTTCTAGCCATCTTCGTGGGATGATGTTGTACCTGAGACCGAGGCTTCAGTCGGGCCTTGTTCTTCCATTGCCGGTTTTTGCCTTCCCGGCCGTTTCAGCTGTTTTGGGGGGGGGGGGGGGGGGGGGGGGGAGTGCTGCAAAGGCATACTGGAGTCGCAGGCCTGATGACGTCACTCACTCACTCGTTACAAGCAGTGTTACAGGCAACCGGTGCAGAACAGCAGGTAGGTCCGTTTTATCCCCGTTTTTCTCTATTTTTAGATGGAGCTAGCTGGCACTGGACTCTATGCCTCCATAGCGCCACCGGAAGCAAAATCACTGTATTACAAAGAAACTGAAACATAGATTACCAATTTCTTAGGTTTTGAAATGTTTGGTCTTACAATGTTTGGTTTTATGCATATGATAGGAAATGGAGTGGAACTACTAAGTTTGGATCCCACGCTAGTGGACTATTCGACAAATAAAAATTAGTTTTTGAATTTTGCGATTCTCACTTTTAATTTTTAGAAATTGATCATCAATCGTAACTGAAATTGTTAACAACTTGTGCTATAAACCCAACTTACATGGGCTGCGGAAAGTTGATATAAATGAATAGAAATGTATTTATGGTTTTTAAATAAATACTAGACCAAGTGCAGACCCGTTGGGTCTGTTCCCCCAACGTGCAGTTGTATGGGTGGGGGGGCGGGGCAACATGTCCCTGAGGGTGGGTGAGGGGGGTAGAGAGGGGTGGGTTAAGGGAGAGGAGAGGGGAAGGTGAGAGGAGAGGGGTTATGGAGAAGCGGGGAGGAAAAGGAGGTGGAGGGGAGAGGAGAGGGAGAGAGGTGGAAAGAGAGTGGAGGGGAGGGAGTGAGAGAGAAAGGAGAGGGAGAGAGGTGGGGAGAGAGAGGGGGGAGAGAGGAGGGGGAGAGAGAGAGAAAGGGGAGGGCAAGAGGTGGGGAGGGGAGAGGGGCAGAGTGGGGAGTGAGGGGGAGAGGGGTAGCAGGGAGTGGTGCAAGAGCAAGGGGGTGGGGGGGAGATGGGGGTGAAGAGGGGTGGGGAGAGAGGGGGTGGGAGGGATGAGGAGAGAGGGAGATGGAGAGAGGGGAGAAGGAGGCGGAGAGGGGGGTGGAGGAGGGCGTGAGGGTTCAGGGAGGAGGCGAGTGAGGGGTGGGGGAGGGGTGGGAGAGGGAGAAGGGGAAGGGGAGAGAGGGGGAAGAGTGTGGAGGGAGGGGGAGTGGTAGAGGGATGGGGAAGAGTGGGTTGGGAGGGGTAGAGCGGAGAGAGGGGGAAGAGTGGGGAAGGAGGGAAGGGAGGAGGGGAGGGGGAGGGAAGGGGATGGGGGAGAGAAGTGGAAGTGGGGAGGGAGGGTGAGAGGTGTAGGGGAGAGTGGTGGAAGTGGGAGAGAGAGGGGGGAAAGGGGAGTGGTGGAAGAGGGAGAGAGGAGTAGGGGAAAGGGGTGGGGGGGATAGGGAGGGAGGGGAGAGAGAGGGTGGGGGAGGGAGAGAGGTGGGGTGGAGGAAGGGAGAGAGAAGTGGAAGAGTGGGGAGGGAGGGGTAGAGGGAGTGGTGGAAGTTGGAGAGAGGGGTAGGGAAAAATGGTGCGGGGAGAGGGGAGGGAGGGGGAGAGAAGTGGGAGAGGGATGGGGGAGTGGTGGAAGAGGGACAGAGGGGTAAGGGGAAGGGGGTGGGAGGGAGTGGTGGAAGGGACAGGGGTAGGGGGTAAGGGGGCAGGGGAAAGAGGGAAGGGGCAGGGGAGAGAAGGAAGGGGGTGGGGGAGAGAGGAAAGGGGATGGGAGGAGGAGGGGGTGAGAGGGGTAGAGAGCGGTGGGGGAAGGAGAGGGGGAGGCGAGACCAGAGGGGTGGTGGAGAAGAGGGGAGGAAAGGGAGAGGTGGCGGGGAGGGTGGAGGGGGAGCGAGAGGAGATGGAGGAGGGAGAGGGGGAAGGGGATAGGGGGGAAGAGTGTGGAGAGGGGTAGGGAGTGGGGTAGGGAGAGAGAGAGAGGGAAGAGTAGGGAGGGAGGGGGAGCGCGGAGAGAAGGGTAAGAGTGTAGAGGGAGAGGGAGGCGGGAGAGAGAGGGGTGGGGAAGGGGTAGGGGAGGGAGGGGGAAGTGTGTGGAGGGAGGGGGAGAGGGTTGGGGGGAAAAGGGGAAAGAGTGGGGTGTTCCCACACGTGATCAAGCGCTTCTTCACAGGCTGCTGGGGCAAAGGCAGATGTAAATGAGATCCATTCCGATTGGACATTTGTGAGGGATGGCATTGTGACATCACACAATGGAATGTGCTGGAACATCAGGTGGGGGAGGGGGGGGGGGCTGGGGCTGGTGCGAAGGCAAATGTAAATGAGATCCGTTCTGATTGGACATCTGTGAGCATTGGGCATTGTGACATCACATGATGGGAATGTTTACCAACATTCTGTGGGTGTCAGCAGTTTGATTGTTTTAAGCTTTGGAAAAAGTGGGGGGGGGGAAGGATTTTATTAAAAATGGTGTACGTAACAACGTCTAAACGTAACGAGGAGCGCCTTTGGTAATGTACAAGGGTAACGTCTGGCTAAATGGAAAAAAGTGGCGTCCGAATGTCCGGTTTCGGCGGAGCAAGGAATCAAAGGGCGAAAACGTGGCAGCCGGACGACTATCAGCAGACACACACACAGTTTTAATATAATAGATATGTAAATATATATGATGATGATGATGATATGATAATTGGTTAATTTTTTAATAGTTAAATAATTTGTCATTTTCATTGATTATCGGAGATAACATAGATATTTAAAATCATTACAAAGCACAGTCAAAGGCAATTTAGCATTGCTGGAGTGGGCTTCAGGAGGCCATGTCACACATGCTGCATTTCACTTGACGGCCACTCTAAGAATGAACAGAGATTTTTGGGAGCTACACAGCAACAAAAGATTAGTTAATATACAAAAGATTGTGGAATCTTGAGCAAAAAACAAACTGTAAAGAGCTCACACAGGCTGAAACACAAGCATCTTTATTGTTCAGGTTATTAACTACTAAGCAGGTCATCACACGTTCACACTGCTACTCTAACTGGTAGAGGGTGGGTAGGATCTTACACTATGAATGTTATAATTAGGCGGGGTTATAATTACTAAACATTCTAATTGGCTCACATGCTATAGCCAATCTACACTAACTGCTAGTTTTCCTCCAAAAGATAGTGTAATCTTGGGGATAGAATTGGAGAGAGGGAAAACAGATTTAAATCAAGCATGCTTTAGCGTAAAGGGCTCTGGAATAGATCTGTGAATTGACGTCACATCACATCTCTAATTATGACAAGGAACCAGATTCACTTCACCATGCTTCGACGGGGCAGTGTAGGCCCTTAACACCTCTCCTTGCTATTTTCCTTGATAATCTTCCCAACCAATATCATGGCATCTGCTTCTACTAGTGTCACATGGATGCCCACACCCAAGTCCCATCAATTTTATCAGGCCAGAGAAATGTTGACTTTCCCCAGATAGAGCCAGATCTCTGCCATCTGAAACTCTCAGCAAACATACACTTGGGTCTACAAATTATCAAATCATGGAGGAGGTGCCAGAACACTCACTCAGAGTGCCTGGCATTTCTTGTTGCTCCAAGCAGCACCTTTGCAGCTGTGTGTTCAGAGTAAGAGCAAGTATGTTAATGTGTTTAGATTTTGAGGTTTCAGCTTGAAGTCTCTTGTGTGATAGGCCCCTTCTGCTAAACGCCTTTCAATTCCTGTCCAGCATATCACTGAGAAACATAGAAAATAAGCACAGGAGGCCATTCGGGCCTTCGAGCCAGCACCAGTATTCATTGTGATCATGGCTGATCGTCCCCAATCAATAACCCGTGCCTGCATTCTGGCATGTCAGTCTGGCTTTGGACCGATTCTTCCTTGAAGGCCTCATGTTTTGGCCACTAAAATGGCACAGGTGAACAAATTGGTTTAGGTACAAAGTACGAATTTAAGTCCGTCATTATTTTTTTAAACTACAGTAATTTCCAATACCAAATAAATATGTGCTGCCAACTTTATTCCTAACAAGCTTACAACAAACCTGTAAGGCATTGAGAATTCCATTAAATAGCACAAGCTAACTGGTGGGTTTCCCAAAGGTTTTTAAGCTCGTAGCATTTGGTGCACCAGCTCAGCTCAATTAGGCGGGATGTGCACCAAAGCATCACTGCATAATGAATGAACCCATCAACGGCATGCTTGGGGTAACATAGGCTTTTGTTAGTTTAGTTTATTATTGTCACATGTATCAAGGTACAGTGAAAAGATTTTTGGTTGTATGATATCCAGTCAGCGAAGATTGTACATGATTACAATCAAGCCGTCCAGTGCGCAAATAAAGGGTTTAACATTTAATGTAAGATAAAGTCCAGTAAAGTCCAATTAAGGATAGTTCGAAGGTCCGCAATGAGGTAGATGGGAGGTCAGGACCGCTCTCTAGTTGGTGAGACAACTGTTCAGTTGCCTGATAACAGCTGGGAAGAAACTGTCCCTGAATCTGGAGGTATGTGTTTTAAAACTTCTGTACCTCTTACCTGATGAGATAGGGGAGAAGAGAGAATGGCCAGGTTGACATTGCTCCTTGATAATGCTCCCTTATCGACGCAGTGTGAAGTGTGATGGAGTCAATGAAAGAGAGGTTGATTTGCTGACTGGATGGACAGGGCTGCATCCACAACCCTGAAGTCGATCACAATCTCCTTTGTCTTGCTGACATTGAGGAAGAGGTTGTTCTCATGGTATCAGGTTACCAGGTTCTTTCTCCTTCCTGTACTCCGTCTTATCATTATTTTATATCCGGTCCACTGTGGTGTTTTCGTCTGTGAATTTGTAAATTGAGTTGGATTGGTATTTGTCTGCAGTCATGAGTGTATAATGAGTATAGAAGGGGGCAGCATCCCTGTGGGGGGGGGGGCACCAGTGATGAAGATTATCATAGAGGATGATTTGTCACATGCTGTTGCACTGTATAATGTGAATTGTGTTATAATGTGCAAACAATGCACTTGAGATTCACACACAAAATTAGAATCAAATTGGCATGCATAATGTTGAAACAAAAGGCCAAGGACCTCATTTTGTGGGCCACTAGTTTTTTTCATATAGAAAGCCAATATATGTAATTTTATTGGGCAGAGAGGATATAGTCCAATATCCCCCCCCCCCCCCCCCCCAAACTTTGGTACCTTTAAATGTGTTTTATATTAATATAAGGACAAGATTTACTTGGAGCAATCAAGACATCTGAGAAAATCCAAGCAACAGAAAATGTTCACGACCTAAATCAGTTCAAAGTAGTATTTTCAATCAGTAAATTGTGCCATCAAAATTTTAATTTTAAAAGTGAACAGCATTGCAAGCAAAGATTAGAACAAACGGTACTGGAATTATTTCTGACAGTTAGCAAAAAATTGAGTGATAGTTTATAGGATGGTAAAGTGAGCAGTTCATTGACGTTGCCCAATGAAGAACATTAGTGAACACAATACCAAGCACTGGTTATATAACCTACGCATATATGACTTGCCCATGGAAATGGTGACATTGTGTAAACCTACTCCCAATAACTATATTCAGCTCCCACTGGGCATGTAATAATATTTAACTTTCTTTGTCTGTTTTTTCTGAAATAAGTGAATTTTTTTAAACAGCATACAGCCCCTGCGCTATACATTGAAAGAGGTAATAAGACTTCCATATAAGAAAGAACACTTTTTTTCAATAGTAAACATCTGTAAATAAAGATGTAACAAATCCAGAAAGGGTAGATCCCAAAAGGGTAGATTTAACAGCCCTGCCCAAACAATGACAGGAATGTCTGAATGGGGGCAGTAATCTATGATCATTTGATTAAAATTTTAACAAACAGGAACATTGAACATAATAACCATATCAATTTCAAAACATATATTTAAAACTGTGCTTGTGATACAGATTTATCTTCTTCAGAAAGGTGTTGCTTCAGATAGAAAGAAGGACTGTAGTCCTCTGCGCACTGTCACCAGCTCCTCTTCTTGCTGAAAGTGAAAGCATTGATTATTTTCTCTCAGTGCCAAAGAAATGGAAGATTGTTTCTGTTTGTATTGGTTGTAATGGAATTATTGAATGGTGAACCTGAATACCAACATACGAATTAGGAGTTGGAGAACACCTGCTTATTAAAGCCTTTTCAGCCATTAAGATCACAACTGATCTGCCTGTAATCTAAACTTAGCATCTCCATCATCGCAGTGACCTTTAACCTCTTGCCTGCCTATCAACAATCTATCCACCTCTGCCTCAGAAATATTCAGACCACACCTTCACCAATACTTGAATACAAGTGTTTGAAAGACTGGCCGGTTGGGAAGGGAAAAAAAATAGTAAGATTAAACAACTTACCAGTTTGAAGTTTGATCTTTATTTTATGAGGCCTCTCGTCGCAGCGGCCTCTGCAGTCCGTCTGTCTTTTTTTTGGGTCTCGTTTTGAGTGTAGCTATAGTGTTTTTTTTTAGTTGGGTATGTGTGGGGGGTGGGGAGCGGGGTGGGGGAAACTTTCAAATCATCTTTTCCCTGTACGGAGGACCCGACCTTTCCTCTGTCGGGTCTCCATTGTCGTTGGGGCCTAGCACCGTGGAGCGGCCTCCAACCGGGCCTGGGGCTCCAGTGGCGGACTTGCAGGCTACTTACCCACATGGAGCTGGCCGAGTTCGGAACGGGATGAGCTGTGGTGGCGCGCAACATCAAGACCCGGAGTGGGGCCTTACATCGCCCGGCTTAACTGCTGCGGGACTTACTTACCATCGCCCTCCGGGGGCTTTGACTCTGACATTGGGAGGAGAATGGGGAGTGCAGGAGATAGATAAGACTTTGCCTTCCATCACAGTGAGGAGGAGCTTCACTGTGATGGATGTTTGTGTAAATTGTGTTGTGTCTTGGTTCTTTTCTTGTCCGTATGACTGCAGAAACGAAATTCAGTTTGAACCTCAATGAGGTTCAAATGACAATAAACGGTATTGTATTGTAGCCAGCAACTTCAGTGAACCGCTACTGCCAATAAAGACATGGGATGCATTGTCGCCGAAACTGAAACCTTGCTCGTTCTAATAGCTTGTGTTTCGCCCTCCAGGTTTCACCTATGGAAAAGTCTTACCTGAATAGAAGATTAGGCAGCCAACTGTAATGTCCCCCTGAGAACGGTGTTCACTGCATATGTGTTTGGGATGGTAACTTTCTTGCCAGGCATACACCTCTGGCACATGCCCTGATCCCTTGGGGCATGCTCTATGGCTATACCCTCAGACTCGGCGTTAAACTATACCAATCCCACATGCTCTCCTCTTACATGAGCGAGTCATAAAGCAGGCCTGCTACAAAGCCCTGCTGCCACAATTTCCCATTTAGGGCCATTAGCACCAATTTGCAATATCATGAAAGACTGACCTAACAACTACTGGAGCAGTAATGAACACTGTTTGTCCATCATCATGACTTTATTAATTTCAGCTGGTGTTAACAATGACCTAGATGGCACTTAATAATTAACCATTTAACAAAATAATTGTTGCTCTACTTACACAGCTGAATTGCATCTGTACAATTAACAATTAGTCTAACGACTAGAACTGTTTTATAACAACAACTGTTACCAAAGTCTTATTGACTACAATCTGTTGCCCAGGCCGGCATCATGGCCAATTGAATACCTAAATGTAAATCCCAACATCCTACAAGTCAATTTGATAGGAACCTAATCTCACTGGATAGAGGAGCCCAATTTCTCAAATATAGTTTGAGACTTAACAGTGGATTTTAGCACATATATAACCAGCGTTATTTAAAACTGTGAATAGTTTTCTTAGAATGCTTTTTTGTCATCATTCTGTTATATTGCCTTATCCTAACAATACCTCCTCATCCCCCATGATCACTGTAAATGGGAATACCCTACTAAACTGCTATTCCCATAAAGCAGCCCTAACAAGGTACCGCTGACGCCCATGAAGCAGCCCTGAAGAAAGGTGCTACTGGCATAACCTCTCCAATAGGCTAGCCTACCATAACTTGGCATTCCCCAGGAGCAGTCCTGAGCAAAGGTACTGCTGGCACCGCCTCTACAATAGGCTTGCCTGCCATAGTTTGGCATCCCCATGAGCAGCCCTGAGCAAAGGTACTGCTAGCACAGCCTCTCCAACAGGCTAGCCTGCCATAGCTTGGCATCCCCATGAGCAGTCCTAAACAAAGGTACTGCTGGCACAGCCTTTCCCATAGGCTGGCACTGCCATAACTTGGCATTCCCATGAAGCAGCCCTACCTAAACATGCTGCTCTCTAAATTAATTCCCAGAGGTGAAACCTCCCAACTTTCCTAATTGTACTGACTATTTTTGTCAGCTGTGCCTATATCCTGGGGATTATTGTAGTTTGGGAACCCCATAGGTGAATTTCCCCTCCCCGGGAATCAATATATAAATATATAATATATATATACCCGCAGTTCCCTCCTGGCACGCAGGCTAATCATTTATGTGAGTTAACCCCATTTCCTAGGAACAACTGCGGTCTGGGAACCGCATATACTTGGGTTTCCCCTGCACTGGGAACCCAGCCTAACCATTTAGGTTTGTTTTAACCCCATGTGCTGGGACTACTGCAATGTAAAACCGCATATACTTGGATTTCCCCTGCACTGGGAACCCAGTCTAACCGTTTAGGTTAGTTTTAACCCCATGTCCTGGGGACTACTGCAGTATTCTCGGGTTTCCCCTCCCCGGGAACCCAACGTGTGGAGTCACTGACCGCGTTATCAGTGACTCCGATCGCGAACCCGACTTTCCCAGCTCTCCGCTTCTGCTTCTGCGGTCGGACCAGGGTTTTCCCCCAAAGCCCTAGGCTGGTTCCCTCGTCGGCCATCGCGAACATCCCGCAAAAATCCCGGAGGTTCCTGCAGGAGACCTAGAACAGGTACGAAAATAGCACTTACCTGAAACTTTTTTAGACTTACCATTGGAGGAGCTGTGCTGCTCCACAGTCATCTGCACGAAAGCGTCTGACACAATGACGTACGAACAGCTGTACGGGGTTCTTCACGTAGTCACTCACGTAACTCCGAAGTAAAATCACTTAGGCTATATGAAATCTACCCCTTAATTGTAAACAAAAATGCTGTAGAAACTCAGCGGGTGAGGTAGCATCTATGGAGCGAAGGAATAGGCGACTTTCGGGTCGAGACCCTTCTTCAGACTGATGTGGGGGGGGGGGGGGGGGGGGGGCAGGAAGAAGAAAGGAAGAGGCTGAGAGTAGACTGTCGGAGAACTGGGAATGGGAGGGGATAGAGGGAGAAAGCAAGGACTACCTGAAATTGGAGAAGTCATAGAATCATAGAAAATAGGTGCAGGAGTAGGCCATTCGGCCCTTCGAGCCTGCACCGCCATTTAATATGATCATGGCTGATCATCCAACTCAGTATCCTGTACCTGCCTTCGCTCCATAAACCCTGATCCCTTTAGCCACAAGGGCCACATCTAGCTCCCTCTTAAATACAGCCAATGAACTGGCCTCAACTACCTTCTGTGGCAGAGAATTCCACACACACCACTCTCTGTGTGAAAACAGATCTTCTCATCTTGGTCCTAAAAGACTTCCCCCTTATCCTTAAACAGTGACCCCTTGTTCTGGAGTTCCCCAACATCGAGAACAATCTTCCTGCATCTAGCCTGTCCAACCCCTTAAGAATTTTGTAAGCCTCTATAAGATCCCCCCTCAATCTCCTAAATTCCAGCAAGTACAAGCCGAGTCTATCCAGTCTTTCTTGATATGAAAGTCCTGTCATCCCAGGAATCAGTCTGGTGAACTTTCTCTGTACTCTCTCTATGGCAAGAACTCCCTCTAGGCAAGTCAATTTTCATACCACTGGGGTGTAAACTATCCAAGCGAAATATGAGGTGCTGCTCCTCCAATTTGTGGTGGGACAGAAAGGTCGGATTCGTAATGGGATGGGGAGTTGAAGTACTGAGCCACCGAGAGATCTGGTTGGTTACTGCGAACTGAGCAGAGGTGTTGGACGAATCAATCGCCAAACCTGCGCTTGGTCTCAACAATGTAGAGCTGTTGGCACCTGGAACAGCGGATGCAATGGTTGGAGGTGCAGGTTTACCTCTGCCTCACCTGGAAAGACTGCTTGGGTCCTTGGATGGAGTCGAGGGGGAAGGTATAGCAACAAGTGTAACATTTCCTGCGGTTGCAAGGGAACGTACCAGGGGAGGGGGTGGTTTGGGTGGGAAGGGATGAATTGACCTGGGAGTTATGGAGGGAGCTCGAAAGGGGAGGAGATGGAAGATGTGGCCAGTGGTGGGATTCCGTTGGAGGTGATGGAAATGTCGGTGGATTATCTGTTGTATTTGACGGCTGGTAGGGTGGAAGGTGAGGACAAGTGGGACTCTGTCCTTGTTATGAGTGGGGGAATAGGAAGTGAGAGCGGAGCTACAGGATATAGAGGAGATCCTAGTGAGAGCATCATCTATAGTCGAAGAGGGGACCCACGTTGCCGAAAGCATGAGGACATCTCCGATGCCCTGGTTTGGAACACCTCATCCTGGGTGCAGATGAGGCGTAGACGGCGGAATTGGGAGTAGGGGATAGAGTCCTTAGAGGAAGCAGGGTGGGAAGAAGTGTAGTCCAGATAGCCATGGGAGTCAGTGGGTTTGTAATAGATGTCAGTCAGTAGTCAGTTACCTGCAATAGAGACAGTGAGGTCTAGAAATGGTAGGGAGATGTTGGAAGCGGTTCAGGTGGATTAGAGTGCCGGATGGAAGTTAGTGGTGAAATGGATGAATTCAGTGAGTTCTGCATGGGTGTAGGAAGCACCAATGCAGTCGTCAATGTAGCAGAGGTAGAGTTCGGGGCTAGGGCCACGATACGTCTCGAACAAGGATTGTTCGACGTACCCTACAAAGAGGCAAGCATAACTGGGGCCCATGCGCGTGACCATAGCAATGCATTGGATTTGGAGGAAATGGGAGGAGTGAAAGGAAAAGTTGTTGAGGGTAAGGACCAGCTCAGCTAGGCGGACGAGAGTATGAGTGACTACTGCGCATGGGCCCCAGTTATGCCTGCCTCTTTGTAGGGTACTCTTCCTTCCTTTTTCCCAAAAGCCCAACATCAGTCTGAAGGGTCTCGACTCGATACGTTGCCTATTCCTATGCTCCTCATCCGCTGAGTTTCTCCAGCATTTTTGTCTTCCTTTGACTTTCCAGCATCTGCAGGTCTTTCTTAAACCTTAATTGTAAACAGTCATTTCTAATTCTTTGTTTTCCCACAAAAGACAGATCCTCTCCATACCCTCTAGATCAGTGGTTCTTAACCGTTTTGGCCCGCGACCCCTTCAAACATTCTTGGTCAGTACTGTGACCCCGAAACAAAACTTGAAAAAAAAACAGCCCGATTTATTAAAACATGTCTGCCAATGCTCAGTCAATGGGATGGCTGAAATTGCTTTGCAGCCATCAGGCAATCAAAATAAGGAGGAATGCTCGACAGGGAACACCTCATGTCAGCGTCGATCACAAGCCTATTGCGTACCTTCGTTTTCAGTTACCATGGCTGAGAATCCAGCCTCACAGTGATAAGTAGAGGGGGACGGGACCAATAGGGTCAGGGCCCTCTTCGAAAGAACAGGACAGTCCTTCACTTTCAGCCAAAACGAGGTGAGCTCTTGTTCCATGAAATCACTCTTGAGCTGCGCATTTTTTTAAAGGAGGGGAACTGGCAGAACCTTGTTGCCTTCCACCGCAGTGAAGAATGCTGCGGGGGATGCTTGTGTTCAATTTTAACCATATAACAATTACAGCACGGAAACAGGCCTTCTCGGCCCTTCCAGTCCGTGCCGACCATTTATTTTCCCCTAGTCCCATCTACCTGCACTCAGACCATACCCCTCCATTCCCTTCCCGTCCATATACCTATCCACTTTATTTTTAAATGTTAAAATCGATCCTGCCTCCACCACTTCTGCAGGAAGATCATTCCACACAGCCACCACCCTCTGAGTAAAGAAGTTCCCCCTCATGTTACCCCTAAACTTCTGTCCCTTAATTCTCATGTCATGCCCTCTTGTTTGAATCTTCCCTACCCTCAATGGGAAAAGCTTATCCACGTCAACTCTGTCTATCCCTTTCATCATTTTAAAGACCTCAATCAAGTCCCCCCTTAACCTTCTGCGCTCCAAAGAATAAAGACCTAACTTGTTCAACCTTTCTCTGTAACTTAGTTGCTGGAACCCAGGCAACATTCTAGTAAATCTCCTCTGTACTCTCTCTATTTTGTTGACATCCTTCCTATAATTAGGCGACCAAAATTGTACACCACAAATTTTATTGTGTGCTCTTTTTAAGTGCATCACTGCTTAATTTCACTGCACCTTCGGGCACATGTGACAAATAAAATTGACATTGACTTTGAATACTTAGCCTGGCCATATCCATAAGACGTCCTGAGACATTGTAGACCTTAAATAATTATTTTACTTCGGAGTCACGTGAGTGACTACGTGAAGACCCCGCCAGCACGCATGCGCGACATATCGTCGTTCGCATGCGGAAGCGACAGTCGGGAGGAGCGGGGCTCCTCCAGCGATGGAACGGTAAGACTCACCAGAGTGGTGAGCGCGGCGAGAGCGCAGCCAGCAGCGTGCCGTTTTTTCTCCGAGCTGCAGGTGCTACCTGCAGCTCCCGAATTCAGCCCGGGAGGACTGCTGGTTCGCCACGGACAGGCGGTAAAACCACCCGTTCGTTTCTCGAGCTGCAGGTGCTACCTGCAGCTCCCGAATTCCGCCCGGGAGGGCTGCTGGTTCGCCATGGACAGGCGATAAATCCACCCGATTTTTTCCCCGAGCTGCAGGTGCTACCTGCAGCTCCCGAATTCCGGCCGGGAGGGCTGCTGGTTCGCCATGGACAGGCGGTAAATCCACCCGAATCTTTCCCCGAGCTGCAGGTGCTACCTGCAGCTCCCGACTTCCGCCCGGGAGGGCGGTTGGTTCGCCACGGACAGGCGGTAAATCCACCGGGACTGGTTCACCACGGACAGGCGGTAAATCCACCCGGAAGCCGATCGGGACTGTCGACTCAGCTGGGTCCAGTCCCGAGGACACCCCGTTCGCTGCAGCAACGGAGGTCGTCTTACCCGCATGGAGCGGATGGTGGAGCAATTGCTCCAGCGTGACCTGCTTTAGCAGGTGCAGGGTCACAGTGGGCCTCTTCGCAGGCCCACGGCAGGATCCTATTATGGACTGCCTAAATGTCTCACCCTCTTCGGAGGGGAGCATTGGGAGTCAGAACTGGGCTGACCCGAAGAGGGGGAGTTGGCTGAACAAACCAACAGTGTCAGGGGTGCAGTGAAGAGTTCTGGATATGGTAAGTAACATGCAGTTCCTTCTAAAAAGGTTACCTATCCACCCTAAGCTGGCAGCTAGTTTAATTATATGACTACAAACCAGCTTCAGGAGCAGCCATCTATGCTATAGCTGATAAGTACTTTGCTCCTGATAATTATACTCGCTATTGTCCCGCGGTAAATACCCTATTTGGGGGATCATGAGCCCTACGATTAGAGGGCAAGGAGTCAAACTTCAGAGGATCCTGAAGCTTTTGACCGCCGGTATTTCGGCAGTGCCAGTACTGCGGTGGGTATAGAGCTACCGGTAGGAAAAGGATGCTCTGGCCTTACTGTGAGCACAGTTTGAAAATAACTACAGGAAGAGCAATTCACCCCAAATTGCGGGGTTATGCAAACCAGGTACGCTCAACCACCATATCTGCTGTGCGGAGCTCCCCAAACAGGTGAAAGACCTGGACAAAGAGGCCATAGGGCTGATAAGGTACCCAGTACCTCCAAGCGCACTGCCAACAGCTACAGCACCCCTACACACCCAAAGCTCGAAGGCCGGCCCACCTGCACAACAGCCTTTTTAGGCCATGGCCCAGCCCGGCCTTCTTGGAAAATGCGCCACCCCTACAACGCATCAACTCAAACAGAAGAAATAACGGTGGTATTGGACACTACGCCGGCAATACCTTGGAGGTAGATGGGTCTGCCTCCCCCAGGAACATCATATGTCTAAAATTCATCTTATGGGGGAGACCGGTTGCACTTTTACCTCTGATCCTTACATATTCGGAAGTATTCAGGGCTATAAAATTAATTCATTTACGAACTCCCTGCCCCGGTCCAGCATTCGCCTAGCCGAAAGTTATATTTTCACAAAGAAAGAACGGCGGGCCATGCTGAACTATTAAGAGGGGTTATTGAGAGAATCACAGGAGTTCGTATCTAATATATTTACCAAAAATAAAAGATGGCGGATGCCGCATAATTATAGACCTGACCGAACTGAATACTTCTGTTCAGTATGTTCATTTCAAAATGGACACAGTAGCCAGCTTATAGCTATGGGTACTACATGGCATGCATTAACCTCAAGATGCATACTATTCAGTACTAATACACAAGGATCATAGGGAATATCTTAAATTTATCTGGATGGGACAATTATGGCAATATATAGCCTTACCCAATGGGTTATCATCAGCACCCAGGCTGTTCAACAAATTACCAGCTTTGGCCTATTTAAGGAAACAAAATCATACTGTTATGGCCTATCTTGATGATATCCTCATTGTCGGGGATAATTGGAAACGGCTACATTGGCAGTTTCTAGCCATAAAACATCTCTTTCAAAAGCTGGGGTTCATCATACATCCAGATAAATCAAAGTTGGAACTCTCTACTACCATGGATTACTTGGGGTTCACCATTGACTCGGTGCAAATGTCTACCACCTTACCACCGAACAAGGTGGTGGACTTGGTAGAAGCTTGCAGAAGCCTTACTGGCATCAGGGATCCATCCATACGGTAGGTGGCCATGGTATTGGGAAGATAGTGGCTGCTTTCCCGCAGTGCAATTCGGACCACTACATTATCAAAAACCTACAAAGAGCTAAAATTATAGCTCTCAAAAGTCATACCATTTCAACAGGCCTATGAAGTTATTAGAAAAGGCAAGAGTTGAATTCAATTGGTGGATGGGAAATGCTCAATTCTGTTCCAAATCCATCACTATCATAAATCCCTCGGTTACATTACAGACTGATGCCAGTGTTAAAGGTGGGGAGCAGCTAATACCACCACTGTTGTGGTGGCAGATGGAATGCACAAGATTTAACCCTGTTGGGAGCACTAGGGATTAATTATCTAGAAATACTGGAAGCATTTGTGGAACCCGGGGGCCTACTGCTTAGATATGCACCAGTTGCATGTATGGTTACAAATTATAATACCACAGTGGTGGCCTATATTAATCTTTTGTGTGGAATAAAATCGATATCATGTGATGAATTGCCTTTTTTACAACTAGCACTGGTGTCTGGATAGAGAGATTTGGATCTCAGCCACTTACCTTTCAGGTAAACTAAATACGGTGGCGAACACCAGGTCACGCAATTCAACGACAACAATGAATGGATGTTGGATCGGGACCGGGGCCAGCAGCGATGGATGTTTCTCGCTGCATTGGGGGGATTGTTTGCTAAGCATTTCCCCCCTTCTGCCTCATCAGTCGGGTCTTACAAAAATTTAATAGACTCCGCAACTGGTATTTCGGGTTCCCGATTGGCCTACCCAACCATGGTCCCCAGCAGTACAAAGATGGCCGCAGAACACTGCTTCCGGATCCTCAAACGGCCGGGCCTGTTGGCACACCCTGTGACGGGTAAGTTATCCGTGCCATGATCGCATTAACCTATTGATGCTGTTTCTGAACAGGCCATTCTGGACTTCGGATACTCCGACAGGACGATCAATGTCATCACTCGTCGTGAGGGAGTCCACCAGGGACAGCACTGACATATGTCAGCAGATGGGAGTGTTTCTTCTTCAGAACAAACACTTCATATGACTCGGCCACCATCACTGGATTGCAGGAGTTCTGGCCACCCTTCTTTCCATGAAGGTTTGAGCTATAATGCCATTAAATTTGCAGGAGTGCCCTACCTACCAACCTGGACCGAGGGGGTGATCACCTGCGTATAGGATCACACCCTCTGGTATCAATCTGATGAGGGGTATTAATATTTTCCCCTAGACCAGATCCACTCATACATGGGACCTAGGCATAAAATTTACTATGCTTCGAGGATGGACACCAATATTGGGGCACTCTCTGGATAACTACATATTATATGGTTATGCTTATGGCACTTGTAACAGCACAACGGGTCCAGTCTTATAGCTAAGGCTGCATCCACGTCAGCGGCTAGGATGATGGGAGTTCCTATGGACCACATCCTTTGCTACAGCGGGTTGGAGAGTGAACGGATTTCAGCACTTCTTTTATAACCCGTGGCCGCTCCTGAGACGTTGCGGGGAATATGTTGGGTTTCTGTTACATGATTTACCCAATGTGGGGCATATCATTTTAGGTATGACTAAATACCTTCTTTGTTTTTCAGCCAGTGTCTTGTCTGAATTACGTTCATCCTCTTATCCCAACTTTAGCGGTGTGTGAGCATGGAGCTTCCAGGGCATGAAATCACAGAGCTTTGAAATCTTCACGTAGTCACTCACGTGACTCCGAAGTAAAATAGTAAGATTAAACGAGAACTTACCAGTTTGAAGTTTGATCTTTATTTTATGAGGAGTTACGATGAGGGATTACGTGCCCTCCGCTCCCAACCCTCTATTATAAAGATCACCTGGTATGAAAGTTCTCTTTTTTATCTTACTATATTAGTCATTGTGACTGTTTGTTCTGTGATTTCACACCACTGCTTTGAAGAATGTCGCGCATGCGTGCTGGCGGGGTCTTCACGTAATCCCTCATCGTAACTCCTCATAAAATAAAGATCAAACTTCAA